>CAWUFW010000113.1:5670000-5672500 GCA_963921515.1 Calotriton arnoldi | reverse complement strand
TGAGAAAACATGTCTCCAACAAGCATAAAGGCTTCTATCTCAAAACTTATTGCTCAAAATGTGACAAAGAAGCTGAATACCACAAAATTGCATGCCATTATGCCAAATGTAAAGGAAGACCTCAAAAAGGAGTGCTGCCATTCCTGTGCAGCTTCTGTGACCTCAGATTTGGAACAAAGATTGGAGTTTCGCAACATGCTCGGCATGCGCATCCAAGAGCGCAAAATGAGGCTAGACTAGCAGCTCTAGCAAGCAGCAAACCATCAAAATGATGGTCACAGGAAGAAATACTGCTAATAGCAGAATTGGAAAAAGTGTATGAGAACAAGAGAAATATTAATGCGCTGATGGTTCCACATTTTGACAATAAAAACAGAAAACAAATTGCAGAAAAAAGAAGAGATAGAAGAGATAAAGTAAAAAATCGGCAAAAGATGTACTGCAAGCATCAAGTGTTTCCGAGAATGACTCTTGCGATGAACCAGAGGTTACAGTGGAAGTAACAACAGAAAAGCGCAGAGACTTTATCAATCGCAAACGTGCGCAAAAAATCAAGAACTTTGATGAGCTGGAGGATAGAATCACAGAAGTCGAGAAGTACACCGAAAACATAGAGCAACACGATGCTGCTATGGATCTGATGGATGAGATAGTGACTTATATCTCAGAAAACACCACTGATATAAGTCCTGTACCAGCAAATCGTAGAGAACCAGCAAGCGAACTCAATAATGAGCCTATGAACTCTGCTCAAGATGAGCACCAGAATGCCTCAGTAGAAAACAAGATAACAAAGAAAGACAAGAAAAACGGAAGGCTTAATCGGACACAAGAAAAATTATGCAAAAGCAAAGGGCAGCTATAAAGAATACCAGGCAATGTTTAAAAAAGACAAAAAGAAAATTGCCAGGATTATCATTGATTGGGCAGAAGATGCCACTTGCCAAATCAGTGCTGATGAAATTTTCCAATACTACAAAGGCATAATTGAAAAAGAAAACAAGAAAAATACTAAATTCATACCGATTGATCGGATACAGGATGAATCGGAAATTAGAAATTTATGTAAAGAAATTACACTGCTCGAAATAACTAATGCCTTCGATGACACCGATTTAAAGAAAGCAGTGGGGCCTGATAAGATTGGTCTGAATGACTTGAATAAAGTACATAGCAAGCAACTAAGACTGCTGCCCAGAATTTTATCGTCTTGGTTATCGATGAGAAGAGTACCAGAAAGTATCAAAAAGAACTGGTCGATATTGATACCTAAGAATGTACCGATTAGTGAACTTAAAAAAATCTGTAATTGGCGTCCAATTACCATCGGTACTGCATTCATGAAGTTATTCACAAAAATACTAACTAAAATACTCTCATTTTTGGTTGAATTGAATAGGAGACAAAAAGGCTTCATGAAGGTGAGAGGTTGTCTCGAGAATCTGACTCTTCTGCAAAATATCATAAAAGGGGCACGAAAAAACAGTCACTCATTAGCAGTTGTGTTCATAGATATCTCAAAAGCCTTTGACTCTGTCAGCCATGGTCACATTCTACAGAGTCTCGCAAGGCACAGAGTTCCATCATACATCAGAGACATAATAAAAGACTTATACACTGACTCAACAACATTTTTCAAGGGAAAGAACAACGAAGCAACTCCTGAAATAACAATGAAATCTGGGGTTAAACAAGGTGACTCTTAATCCCCACTGCTATTTAACATTGCCATGGATTCTCTGATCTGTGATCTTCAGAAAGACGGCAAGGGCTTCACATTCGGATCTGATGGTCTTATTGAGCAAATCACTGCTCTCGCCTTTGCCGATGACATCGCAGTACTCAGCAGCACCTGGGAAGGAATGAGTACAAATCTGAAAATCATTGAAAAATTCAGTAAAACAACAGGATTAAAACTTAATGTGAAAAAGACACATGGATTTTATATCGGTCACCATAAAGATAAAATCCTGATTAACAACTGTAAACCATGGCAGTTTGAAAAACAAAATATTGAAAATCATCCAGGAGAAAGTGAGAGATACCTCGGATTGAACTTTGATCCACACACTGGCCATACAAGCAACAACAAAATTAATGAGGTTCTTGTTAATTGGGCTCAAAAACTTGATAATCTACTACTTAAGCCCACGCAGAAAATAGACATTTTGTGTCAGTACTTGATCCCTAAACTGTCATTTAAATTGGAAATGACCGGGACAGAAGCTAAAACTCTAAATGTTCTGGATCAAACAATAAAAAAGTATGTCAAACATTTTCTACACCTTCCTGCATACACCTGTGATGGTCTCCTATATTCGAAAAGATCCGTTGGGGGCCTCAGTATACCAAAACTATGTACAACAATTGGTCTAAACAAAGTCAATAGTTTATTGTATCTCAGGGCAGCTCCAGATCTGTACATAGCTCATTCATTCATGTATGAAGGAGAAGTAATCAATGAAAAAATTGATAACATCATCAAAACACATTTTAGACA
>CAWUFW010000112.1:5850776-6135135 GCA_963921515.1 Calotriton arnoldi | reverse complement strand
GAGTTCTGGGCCTAAAGCCATCGTTTTTCTGCTCCTATTGCCTTTCCAGTTCAGACACAGCCATATGCAAATCAGTCTTGACCCTGTTCCCCATGGGAACAGTCCAGCCCGAACTGCCAGGCCAAGTCCCCCCTGGACTGGAAACAAGCATCCTGGGACGGGTTTCGGGTCATCACCCCTCATCAGCCAGGCTAGTTTGACTCCAGTGATACGCAGAGCATGGGACCCACGTCTGGGCATACCCGTGTTATTGGTTGTTCAGTTGCCCATGTTGTTGAACAAACTTTGGTCTCTCCTACTGTTAGAAACAGCCAGCACCAGTTCCCCTTAGGGACCGGTACGTAGCACTTCTGCCTTTGGCATTGGGATCGATGAACAGGTAATTAGATCCGGTGAGCATACTGAAAATACTAAACATGCACCTCATTCTTCAAATATGCTGCAACATATTCTGCAAACTGGATTTTTGAATGTTGGAATTGGGATCGGCGATCACTCCTGGAGATAGACAATAAGGTGAAAAACATTATCGGAAAGAGCACATAATAATGGTCAGAGCACACATGGAGGATAATTCCACAGTTTTTTGGTCTGGGACTCTTGAGCAAATAGAAAAGTCCTTCCTCTCCTTTTTTCTGGTGTCTATAATAGCTCATAAGGTGGCGGGACTCCTTGTTACGATGATGGTAACATTGTTTTTAAAGTATGGGAGAGATACCACAAATGCACAGAGAGTGCTAGTAGGTCCTTGGAGGTAAATCTGATAAATCAACAAACATGCCAATGAATCTGGGTTACCTGTAGACCCCAATATTCCTTCTTACTGGGTGTAGAGAACATTCTGTTTTGTTGATAAAGCTAATACAACGATTTTCCCAGGAAAAAAGCAAGGGATTATTGATCAAGATTGAGTCCAAACTTGGTAAATTTTTAAGTTCTGGGATAGGTCTAGCAGCCCTGGGCCTAATGTTCAGGGACTACTTATCAAAGAAATGGGAAAAATACGTAGCTACCTTTTCTACAGGCAGTATTTTCTGGGCC
This sequence comes from Calotriton arnoldi, assembly GCA_963921515.1. Lineage (NCBI taxonomy): Eukaryota > Metazoa > Chordata > Amphibia > Caudata > Salamandridae > Calotriton > Calotriton arnoldi. The sequence continues at coordinate 6,134,094 of CAWUFW010000112.1, read as the reverse complement.
CACTTCACTGTTGATTCCTCAAGCATCCCAGAATCAAACAACTTCAATCTGATTCCATTAGACAAGCAAACTCAAGAGGTGTTGGGTTGGTGGTCAGACCATCTAGATGTGTGGAAAGAGCAAACAACTTTTGCTACTTCTCCAGATCTAGTATTTGAGTCAGATGCAATCAAAGGAGCCTGGACAGCAAAATCTGTCCTGTTTTCAACTGGAGGAACATGGTCTCTCGAGGAGCCCACAGTGTACATCAGTTGTTTTGAGATACCGGGCGACTCTTTTGCCATCTGTTAGTTCAATAAAGACAGGGCCCAGGCCACCATATGCAGTACTACTGTAGATAGAGAACACCTCAGCCATCAGGTACATGATAATCTAGCGGTCACCAGATCCAGGGCTCTGAAAGAGTTGACGCCTTGCGAATTTTGTTTTCTGCACAAGATATCTCTCTTAGTGAAATATCTCCTCAGCATTCCAGATACTTGAGGGATTTCAGCAATCGGCATCTTCATTCTAATTTGTCTCAGGTCGTAAATATAATCTGGGGCACCTTGTCGATGGACGCATTTGCATCTAGTCTCAACTTGCCTTATTTGTTCATCTAGTGAGGGGATACGGCTGCCCTGGCAATAGATGGATTTGTGCAAGATTGGTTGTTAGGATGTCCTTATGCAGTCTTCTTTTACTATGATCTATACATGCCTAATTCAAGTTCACAGACACTGAGTAGTTGTTATAACAGCACCCTGTAGGGCCCTATCTTGGTTCCCCTCTTTTCTCGAACTATTCAGGGAAATCCCAAATCTTCTCCCATTCCGCCCACGTCTTTTACAAAGCCCACCAAGGATTGAGTCACACTCTTATTCGATCAGGCAACCTTCAACTAATGACATGGAGGATTTCGGATCTTTCTGGTCCCTGTCAGGCCTTTCACCTTCAGTGTCTAGACTCAGCCAACATATGTGGGTTCTGGAACTTGCAGAGATTGGAACTGATGATACATGGAAAGCGGTTTCAATTGCTTTTCAACATATGTCACTCTAGTTCTAAATTTCTAAATCTACTTTCCAGGTAAAATCTTTTTGGACTGTTAACAATTACAAATCAGCCATTTCCTGAGAATACTGAACATTAGTCAGCAGAGGGTTGAAAGGATATAAGTATTCCAATCATCCCTGACCTTGTAATTTATTGTTTTCACAGAAATAAAAAATGTTTACACCCAGTGTTGTATACTGATATTTTCCTGATCATCGTAAACTAAGTGTAATGCGCTGCCTTACTCAATATGAATCAAAAAAGCTGGCTTTAAGAATGTCATCTCCTCCGTTGCTGATCTCTTCCAAAAGACTAAAACAACTGTGGCTCACTGGATCAAATGGGTGCTAGTTTCTGCTGGAATTGATGCCCATTCTTTTTGGGCAGATTCCGTTTACGGAGTTATTGCCTCCAGAGCCTTCTGCGTTGGAGAGGGACTTCAGAACATTCTGAGAGCTGCAGATTTCTCATGAGTTTTAACTTAAAAAACAATTCCCTTAGCTTAATTACCAGTTGTTAATATGCTTTAAACAAGCAGAATATGAGTCTCTGGCCTTGCCATACAATTTGGATTTTGTTAACTAAATACCAAAGTCCTGCTGTGACTGCTATGTACTGAGTGCAGCAATGCTAATCAAATCGTTGTTCTGCATGGCCTCCCAGAACATGTCGAAAGGACAAAGATAAGGACTCAAGGGGGACTCCGCCATTGGACACTAGTTCTCTAATTTAAAATGGGTAGCCAGGAACATCGCCATTACAGTTATTTTGAGGATAGGGGCTTTTGAAGAGTTATGCTATATATCCATATCTTTGTTGCTGATTCCTGGTGACTCAAATACAGAGTAAACTAAAAGAGCGGAGGGAGAAGCACTAGGGGCGGAAGAGGATTTGCGACTGGTTAGTTTAAGAAAATTAGGTTGTTAGGTTTACCACTTGTAGACACTCACACCCCTGACTATGCTGATTTATCAGCCAGCAATCTTAGTTCTTATTATCTACTTTGAAAGGATCTACCATACACTACAGATTACTTAGTTATTAAATGGCTGTTTCCAGTTGATTGGGTGTAACACGGGCGGCTGTGTCTACACAGCACTACCAAATATTGGTATCTATAGCATTTATGTAAGTATGAGATCCAATTCAATAAAAAATGTAATACAAAACATACTCTATCTCTCTTGTACAAGATCCATTGTCTGTCACCGTGTTCTCAGTAAGTGTTACTGTATATTTATGGGTTTTTTTCAGCTCAAGATGCCTTCACTCCATGTGTACATTAGGAGTCCTTTGTGAACAAAGAAGATGAAGTTCGTTTGCTCGTTCTAAGTTTGTTCCAGTTACTGGTTTTCTTGTATATTCTTCACTGATATTCCAACTGGTCTGCTGCATCACAAGCCATCCTAACTGGGGGTGGGGGGCGGTGAAGTTGGCTAGAGTTACACTGGCATTTAGTGTTCCCACTTCCCTGGTTTCTTGTAGTCTTTCCCCAAAGCCTGATGGGAAGTGTAATGTGAATTCCTCTGGCTGCTATTACTCAGTGGCAAGATTGGAAGCACAATACTTGCCTCCATGTCCTCAATAAAACCAGAACTGTCCTTTACTATTTAGGAAAGTCGGCAGGTTTCATGGTTATTGTAGGAGTGGATGAATTGCTTAGGACTAACGGTGCAATGTCAAATGCCTCCAAAGATGTGTTTCAGAATTTAAAGGTTTTGATGCAAAGCCAGAATCATGAAGAAGATGAAGAAACAATTGAAGACGTTGGAGAGCCACTGGACAATTGTCGTGAACTACTGGACACAAAAGTAATGACATGATTAGCAGACAAGATATACCTACGTCAGGGAGTGTGATGGAAGAGGAGGCAGCATGAAATTACAGTCAAACTGTTGTAACACAGGTGTGTACAATGTAGGCCCAGAAGAGGCACATGCATGTATGATTCTCAGGATAAGCACTATGTAAGTTAGAGTCACTGTATGCAGATTACTGGCAGAGATGGACAAGACCCAGCTCTCGTGGACCTACACTGGCATAACTAAGAAAAAATACTGCTGTTACATAAACACAGCTGCTTGGAAACACATTTCCAATTTAATCCCATGAAGGTCTTAAACAGCACTGTGACCTGTATTGGGAAGGGAAGAACACGGAAAGGTATTCACTGGCACAGATCCGATGCTGTTTAGGAAGCATTCACTTACACAATCAATAAGTCTACCATCCAATGCCGCAAACCTAAAAGAATTGATGACTGCTATGAATTCAACACTTGTCAGTTTGCCCTGGCAGCAGGACTGCAAAATCAGACTGCCAAAACCTTTTGGGAATAAATCGTTTTTAGGTCATGATAGGGTCAACCCCCCGCTCAAGATTGGATGATTTTCCTCTCTATCTCAGATGCCTTTGCTTCATTCAATGCTTTTCTTCCTGGTTTGTCCTACCCAGCACCATTTAGGACTCACTGTGTGATAAGTTGACTTGTGCCCTTCCATTGCTGACTTTGCTTGCATGCAGCTAACTTCCTTTTTTTTCTTCCTTGTGTTTTCTTCCTCTCTTCTCCCCTCTCCATATTGCTTCTCCTGTGCTTCTCCAGCTCGTCCTCTTTTCATGCTTCTCTCTCCAGCTCAGCAGCTGGTTATCCCGCCCAATCCTTCTTGTTCATTTTTTCATATTCGCCCACACCTGCTTCTTCATTGCTTCCTGGCCCTCTCTGCTTGTCACTCCTCCCCCTGCCCTTCTACAAATTTATCTTCATTTTTAAAAAATCTTTTTGGCCCGCTGGGGGATTTTAGCCATTTTAAAATGGCTTCATACGAATGTGTATGCACAAGCAAAGGCAGAAAGCACCACAAATGGGTTAGTAATATTTGAACAAACCCATTCAAAAATGGCCACCACAGAACATCGATAAGCATCCATCGCAGCCATCTTTAAACAGGTGCCTTTAAATACTACAAATGCAGTCAAAGATGGCCCCAGTAAATGCACACACATCCACTGCTGCTATCTTTGAATGAGTTTTGTCACATATTTGAAATGCATTAAAAAAAGGGCCGTCATGGATGTGTGCGCATTTCTGGTGGCCATATTTGAATTAATTTATAATCTCTAAACAAACCCATTTAAAGATGGCATTGTGAATATGTGTGCATCCACAGTGGGTTTCTCAGAAAAAAAGCCGCTCTGGCCAAGCCAATACGTTTCAATGCAGAGACCTATTGCCTTTGTCAACACTTCTTAGATAATGGGAGTGAGGGCATCAATGAACTCATATATACTTTAGCAAAAACCAGCTGTGATCAGACTGAAAAAATGCATGCTATACTGGTGTTGTGGCTATCGTAATGGAACCATTGGTTGAGGCTTCTTTGCTGCAAAAGTGCTTGCCTTATCTATGTTCACATGCTCTATAATTTCAATTATCACTAAACATGAAAGTGAATACGTGGCATTCTGTCTTAAGTAGATGCATTACTGCAAGGGTCTGTGGCATCTACAATAAATATTGGCATTTGTATGGCGAGATGAGGACAGCAAGGAATTAGGTCAGCATAATCAGCCTTGTTCTGGAGAGCAGAAACCAACCCACCATTTCATGTCTCCTCCTGGAATGGGCAGATTCACCCCTGGTCAGGGTTTAAGGCATGACCAGTCTTGGGTTCACCCGACAGGAGATTGTGAGCTGTTGGACTTACAAAAAATGCTCAAAATTGACCATTCTCAGCTGAGAAAAAGTACGCAAAATAAGTACTTTTAAAATGTTGCATATGTTTTCCTCAAGCCAACAACTGTGGTAGCTGTTCCAGTTGTAATAGCAGCCAAACCCTGCACTGAAAAGTTAATCCTTTTCTGCTTATATCAGCATTTGAATTAATGGACTTGTGTTTATGGCTTAGTTCAAACATGCACAGTGCTGTTTCCTACCTGGCTTCATTTGTGCAATCAAGATAAACCAACAGGAGAGCAAAACACTTGCCACCTTCAAACACAGCCACCTCCACCCAACAATACATGTTAGACACATCGCACATTCATACAACACAGCATCGATGTATCGTAGAGTGGGCTGTCATGTTGCTCATAGCGGGTTTGCCAACAAGATCCACCCTAACAAAATATTCACACAGCCAACAACACTAGGCCTAGACTCCCTCTAATTGCTGGGCAAAGCGCATGCTGGCTGGCTGAGAGACGGACGGGGAACTGATAAATGCCTTACAGCAGACGTTTTAGGCACCAAAATATGTATATTATATTACATCACATCACACACACATATGCTCTTCCTCATTGAAAATGGCACCTCTACCAGACAGACCAGAGATGATCCAGAAGACATCATTTCAGGATGACTCAGACTTGGGTCTGTGATGGAAACCCCAGAATCACGTGCTGATACAGACAGCTGGAGACACAGCCTACAGTGCTATGAAGTCATACTAAAAGTAGACTGTGCACACCAAAAAATTGCAATAACATAACCGGTGCTACTTCAGTGAGTGCCTTTATAAGGCTTTCAGCAACTATCACCAATGCTGCTTCCCCAGCTGCAGCACTTAGTGTAGCTGTAAATGCTGAGAATTACAGAAATCCAGGACAGAGAAATATGCATAAAGCAGCAGACTTTCTATTCCACCAGCTAGCTAATACAAGTATTGCCAAAGGAAATGGGTTTCAAGTTTGTATGGTACAAGCACTCAGGCACACACTGACATGCATCATACATCCATGCAGATATGCAAAGCAACAGAGGCATCTTCGCACACGCATGTACTGCCACCGATGAACACAGACCTCTAGCGGTTAGGAGCCTCATGGGCTTTAAGCAGTCCATACATCAATGTCACTAGTTTATAAGCAGGTTCGCTCGCCCAGGAGGTAATCTCCCTCAATGGCTCCAAGCAGGTTTGAACGAACCTCAGTGGCCCACAGATATCTGAATGAATGGGTGATTGCATTGAGGGATGAATGAGTGAGTACATAAAAGGATGAGAGAGTCGAGGAGGAAATGGATGAGCAAGGGCATTAATAAATGAACACAGTGAGTGCTCAAGGTTCCCTTCATCTGCAGCACGACAGGGTGTGCTTTGCACAATGACTCAGTAAGCCTTTCAGGTTCAGATCTGAACCAACTTGTTTATTTAGGTCTTTATTCATTTAGGAGTTGTATATAAAGCAGCATATAGCCCCAAGAGTATTTTAGAGTGCTGTACATATCTCATTACAAGAACAAGATTTTGCTTAGCGGGAGTCCAAGCAAATGTAGGGCATGGACCCTCTTTGATGATCTTAAAATCAGTAACATCCAAGTCTGAAATCTACTATCAATCACTTTCTCAAACTGATGCTAAGCCTTTAGCCAAACACCATCTTGAAGAGTTAACAGCGCAGTTTTCTCGCTAGATACACTATCTTTCAAAAAGGTTTGTGAGGTGCCCTATCACATTTTGCAATCTATTGCCAACACTTTGTACATTTTACTGTCTGCATTTAATAGTGAAACTGGACAGTAACTAGGAGGATTTAGTAGATCCTTGTTTTTGGAGCATTAGATATAGTTGTTTCTCCAGCTGTACCATCAACCAAGAATTTATCACCAAAGACAATGAATAGGCCTGTCATGGTTTGGACTAGGGTTAATTTAAATTCTTTAAAGAAAGAATTAGAATGACCAGTTGGAACTGGACCTGGGACCCTTCTTAGAGGGAGATCTTCAATGGCCCTCCAGATTTCTTTGCTCCAAACTGGGATCTTCAAACTCTAAAAACCATTTAGCCTTTGTTCATCTACTAGCGTGTTTAGAGTACATAGATTTTCTTAGAAATGTAAAAAAAAATCAAACCGTCTTTTGTTTTGATTCCTGTAATATAAACTTTTAATTCTTTGACTGTCAGATAGTTAGCGAGAATGCAACCAGTTTTGCTTGCTCCATTTAGAAACATATCCTATCTGACTGTACCCAATAACCATCAATCCTAGAAAGGATTTTTATTATATGCACATTTGAGGGTTTTCAATTTCTGATACACGTCCTGTTAGATAAAATATGATCAAATTTAATTTGTAACCCCTCTTCCCAGTTCGACAATTGTACAGCTATGTTCACTTTTTATGAGCCGCTACAGCAATAAAGATGCCTTGGATATTAGCCTTAATTGCATCACAGTTTCAAAATATGAATCACTTCTGGAGTTTTTTTCAAAATAAAGTTTTAAAGCATCATTAATGGGATATCATTCTGGGACCTTCAAAATAACATCATTCAGCCTCCAAGATGTCACCTCTCGTTAGATATACTCTTTCCTTGTCTCTGGTTTGGTCCCCGAAGAAGCAAATCTTGGTAATAAATTACCATTTACTAAAAGATACTCTGTATGTGAGTATGACAGCTGGGAAAAGAAGCACAATAAGAATTCACGTACCATGGGACGTTGTAGCCTCCATGGGTATTTCAGGTTTAGATGTTAGCAAAGGCATAGTAACAATTTATGAGATCTATGTTTGGACTTATATTTACTTTGTATGTCCAAGACTTGATCAAGCACCAGATTAAAATTCCCTCCCACCACCAATCTAGCAGTTCGAGGAAAAGTCATGAAGCTTTCCATAGCCTAGGGGAATCAGCAGCGGGGTCATAGAAATTTAGAACAAACATGTCTCCACTCCAAAACCTTGAATCATCGTTATCGTAGACGAACACTCATCTTCCTGCATTGCTACATTTGCAATTCTTAATTTGTAAATTAACTTTTTTTCACTATTAAAATGACCACCCCATTTTTCTAATTTAGGGAATCTGAACTAAATCTACAAAGGCAGTGTATCCACCACTCACGTCCTTTTCTTGGAATCTTGTCTCTTATAAAAAAAGACCATATCTCCCTCTGGGGAAATTATAATGGTAGCTAGGGCTTCTGAGGTTCTAAAAGCAGTTGTTGCTCTTAATTCTTGTTTCATGAAAATCCTTAGCTAAACGCTCTGTTGAAACCTCAATTATTTTTCCTTGTTGATGCAGGGAACCAGAGTAAGGGAGCAGGAGGCTGGTTTGACTTTTGCATATGACATAATTGAAAGCGAACATCGTAAGCTAAGATCCGGAGCATGTGTCAAGCTCTGCTCTTGCTGTGTTGGACGTTGCTTACTGCTGCTGAATAATAAGTTTTGCCCAAGGAGCAAAGCAGGTGAGAAGACCAGGCGAAACAGGCTACCAAGAGCCAGTAACCACCACTTCCCACGTTACATTTCCTTCCAAACAGGCATCACCATCACTATCTGGCAAAATGCTCAAGTTCAGGGGTGAGTACAGTCAAGAGACAAGTATGAACAGCTGGTTTCCCAGCCAGTGTAGAGCAAACTAAAAGAACAAACATGTGCCTGTGACAGGTACAGACGCAGTTTTGGAAAATAAATGCATTCAATTGTGGGGGTGCACGAGAGAGCTGAAGGGTACTGGTGAGCTATGGTAGTAGTAGAATTGGAGGGGATGCAGAAAATGCAAAACAGACACATCAAAAGAGATATTTTCATAAACGTTTCTTGCAGTAAAAATATTTGTTGTCTAAGGATGAATAGAAGGTTCTAAATTGCTATTGGTTTGCTGTACAAAAGCTGCTCTGGGAGATTTCTGAAATATACCACATGTAAAACACTCAAACATGAATTTGCAAAAGAATTTTCATGCACCTGATCAAGAAATATCGTAAGAAATAGAAACTTACAACAAGGAGAGTACATAAATGTAAGCCCTTACCATCTCTCCTACCCCTCGGGTGGCCCACTTCTGCAGGGTTTTACAAATTTCTGCTGGGGAAACGCAACTACTTAATGGGCTTGCTTAATCTCCCAGCAGGTATAAATACTTAAGAATTGCCAACTTTGTTTTCAGAAATCAGAGGTGGCGAAAGAGGCCAATGCAGGCTTCTGCTTCACATTGACTCACAGCAGTCCTCAAGCAGCAGACAATTCTGTATCTACTTTGCAGTTAAGATAGCAGCAAATGGTCCTCCTCCTACTTCGTGGATGGCAGAGGGCTCTGGAAGCTGCAGGCTTTAGAAGGATTGCCGGGGCTGCATGCTAGCAGGCGCCACTGCAGCATCACTCCCTGTGGAAGAACATTCTGTTGCCTCCACCACTCTCTGGTTCACTAGAGAGCTGCACCAAAAACAGGTTGCTGCTGCTGCAGCCATACAGGTGACAAAGCGTAGAACCACACAGAGCAAGGTGCTAACATGCGAGAGGCTTGTTCCTCCACCTTGAAGATACAATTAAGCTATCACTGGTCATCAGGGTACACAAGCTAAATGCCACACGCTTTGACTGACCCCGTTAGCAAGCAATGGCTGATGATGGCTGACCAACGCCACTGATACCCACTTCAATCATGGCCGGGGTTCCCCCTTTCTCTGTGTTGATTGCATGATGTTTGACCCCCTGAATAATACAAATGCCATTACATACAAATGAGACACCCATGTCCAAGTTTTGATGAGGTTTCTTACACTTATTGTGCACCTGTTTGGTGTATGGAGTTTACAATTTTAGAACAAGATTTATGTAGTTTCCACTGTTGGTAACTATAATAATAAAGTGTCCAAGGATATTATTACCTTTGTTTTCAAATATATGACATTCCTACTAACAAGTCTAACATCAAACAGCTGCTCTTCCTACCTTTCACCGCCAATTGTCATGCAATAGGGTAATATCTTGACATTTCCAATAACTACTTTCATGAAACAAATTAGGCGCATTGTTCTTTTTCGTAGACCTCATCAAGAACTACGTGTTGGCCCAATTGAAAAATCTTAACACAACGTTGCTTCATGCATTACGACCATCATTCTCTGTATCAGAAAACAGAAAATCGCATGATGCAAATACCGTAATAGATTACTCTAGGTTAAAAATTAAATCCCCACACACAAAGGATAACAATACTCACCTTCTTTTGCGGGAGACTATCATTCATAATTCAATCTGTTGGAGGAAGTAGAACGCATTTCTGCAACACTTAGCTTCACTCCCATAATTTTAAGAATCATTTACATATCGTTGGCATAGGTAAACAATCAATATCGAAGTTTAAAATTACTTCGGATCTAAATAGTCGTCATTTCAGATGTTACCACCAGAAGCATATTGTATAACCTCACATCTTCTTGAGTTGGGGAAGCATATATGTGATTCCACTTATGTCTAATTCCAATAATGACACTATTATTATGGTTATTTGATGGACACTCACTTTAAAGCTGCAGACTCTGTAGAATGGAAGTAGAGTCATAATCTCTCATTTTATTTATCTGCCCCTATCTGTTTGACATGTGCACAAGATATTTGATAGCATAAAAACAGCGACGTGCATGCTAATAATTTTGCACTAGAATTCCTGGAGCAGGGTGCAGATAATAAAATATGGTCTTCTGTTGCAAAAAACATTTGGAAATCGTCCAATATAACCACTGACACATAGATTTAATGAATTACAGTATTACTGCTAATTGCCTGTGAAATTAATGACTGTGACTAACAAAGTTCTTAATTCCTGTTAAATGGACCTGTTGCTGTTTTTGGCATTTTAATATATATTCATTCAATCTTACAGTTTTGATTATCTTCTGATATTACATAAACTTATTTTATTATGGTCTGTGCTGGTTATTTTGGTAATTGCTAATTAGGTTGCACCTAACAGCAATTAATAAAATACATTATTTTTTATTTTTGAGCTCAGCCCGGAAACACTCCGACATTCTCTGCAGAGAGGGTCTTGGTACCTGCAACTGTAGGGCAAAATGAGTTCAGCCAGCTGCTTCAATATGTAGAGCAAGAGACTATGAATCTCTGATTGATTACCTTTTTGTAATGGATATAGATGTTGCTAAACATTTAGAAATTGATCACCATACACTGGTAATAAGTTGTATTCCTTTGATTAAATCTAAATTTGTACCTAGCAATAGCTGTATTTGTTGGAAGTGGCTTAAGCTTTCTACTTTTTTCCCTCACCTTTTGTTTGCAAACTACTCCCATTGTCAGAGGCGTTCTTCAATACCCTATCAAATGAGGGATTATTAGTTCTTTTACATAATAAAATTAGGATTATTCCATTTTTTTTTTTTAACTAAACCTAGGTCTATGGAAAATATGCCCAGCACAAAATAGTAAAAAGATATTATCCTGTGTGATAGAATGCGAAAGGTCATAAATGATCAAGAGACGCCTATTACTTTCAATCACCTCATAAGACAAACCATAGCAACACATTTGCCTGTGTTAAGATAGGGTGGTCGGAGTGAAAACACAGGCTCCTTTCCTGTTTTTTTTTTTAAAGAATTTGTTTATTTTGATTTCACAATTGTTGACATGAAATGGGCTATATCGTACAACCGTTACAAACATGTAATAAACTTTATAGCCATTCCACCCTTTTCCCGTGCAGTGTCCAATGATACCTTACCCAGTTTTTTTTTAATTTCTTTGGTTTTTTTCCCCCTTTAGAGGCCTACAATAATACAGTACTTGTGCTACTTGCGGACCGTAGGGGAGGTTCCTTCATCGTTGGGTTCAAGACCTTTCGTAGGCGAATCCCCTCCCTCCGCCACAGAGCCTGAATTCTCTGTATCCTGCCCCGTTGCTATTGTTGCTTCAAAGTCCTCAACAGCCTCTCTCCATAATGCTAGTTCCTCTTCCGCATGCTCATCTACTCTACATCCGCGTAGCCTGAGTTCCTCCGCTACTGCCCATTCTTTCACATCTTTACCCCACTTTACCACAGTGGGTCCCCCCGTGCCCATCCATGTCATGGCTACTCGCCGTTTCGCAAGCAATAGCGCCAATTGTGCAAATCGCCATTGCATTTTTCCTCCCTTACGTTGTTTGAGAATGCCCAATAAACAAGCTGTAGGTTCTGGCTTTAGTGTCACTCCCCCTACACTCTGTAGTGTCTCAATTACCCGGCCCCAATAAGCATGTACTGAGGTACACTCCCAGGCCAAGTGTAGAAATGTCGCTGGAGCCGTGTGGCATCGTGGCCACGTGTTCGGTTTTGTGGGGTCTATGCGGTGAAGTAGCACCGGGGTGATATATGTACGGTGTAGAAAATTGAAGTGAGCTAGTTTAAATCACGCGTTGTATGAGCCCTTTTTTACTAATTTACAGGCCTCCTTCCACTCAGAGTCCGTGAATGGCGCCCCCAGTTCCTCCTCCCATGCCAATCTCGCCCTTGGTCTTGGTCTGGGCGTGTCCGTTATCATCGCGTTGTATAAGTGGGATATCAAGTGTCTTCCCCCCCCAAACTCCAGCAGCGTTCTAAACAAGACTGAGGACTCCGTGGCGACTGGGCACGTAGGCCAGATGTCCCGTGTTATATTAGTGATGCTGGCGTAGAGAAGGAATTGCCCCTGTCCCACCCCAAAACTGTTTTGCGCTGCTTCAAAAGAGATCAGTGTGTCGTTGGGGAAAAGGTCTGCCAACGTTAGGCATCCCCCGTCTTTCCAGCCCGTTACATCCACCTCCGATGCCAAGTGCATAAACGCCGGGAGGTCTGATCCTTTCCTGGTTAAAGTGGAGTATCTCAGGGTCACATTATGGTGGCTTTTTGTTTTCTTTGTTTACAAACGCTTTGACAAGATATTTTGCCAACATCACTGCAGATGCACCAAAACTGGAGGAATGCAGTCATCAACATGCCACTCTTTGCAAACAAACGGCAGCAGTTTATTCCAAATCATCCATGAGTCTTTCTAACCATGAATTTAAAAGAAGATGGACGAAATGCTCAACTTTAATATTGATGAAAGTTTCATTTGCACTTTACGCTGTGCTAAATTACTAAAAAATGGAAGTCAGTCTCAAACATTTGGGAGGCAGGTATTACCGTCCTCACTTTTTGATCACCAGCTGAAGCACTACCATCAACTGCAGCCCTGACCACCTCTCACAGCAGGCTGCTGGACAGCAGCACTCACACGTCCAGGAGCGGGAAAATAATCATTTTTCTATTTTCATAGCCGTTTGTAGAAATAGAAGAAGGGCTGCCATTACACTAAATAGTGAATGGTCACTGTGTTGATTATCCTTCTGTTTCTATGCCCTTTGTGGAAATAAAAGAGGGAATGATCTACTGTTGTTACCACGACAATACAGGCTGTGGCAAAGAGTACCAATCCCCTGAAATATATGCCAGTGGTGAACACCAGCAACCACCGGCACAAATTAAATACTGGCTGTATCATGTGGACAGGAAAAGTATGCGAGTCATGCATGCAGCCCAATAATAAAGGTCAAAGTCAGGAACACGTAATGCTACTTAATTATATGATACTAACAAGCAACAGACCCAAAAACCGTGTGACAGCCTCAACTCTTACTTCACACAAAACATAATGAAAATCACACTAATATCACTGACATCAAACCACCTACCCATTACCTGGCCCATTCAAAACATGTGGCCCTCCCAACAACTGAACTACAGACTGTTCTGACATTCAATAATTTGGAGCTAATATCACCTAACGATTCATAGCTCTCATTATTTGGAGCTTAATATCACCTAACAACATCATAGCTCTCATTATTTGGAGCTAATATCACCTAACAACATTATAGCTCTCATTAGCAAGCTCCACCTTCAGCCTTAAGCAATAACTCTTTATCCCACACCTTATCATATCATTCTTCACCACACCACTCTAGCAGATGGCATTGAGCGCCTAGACACCTCCGGGCAGTAGTGCGCATAATAAATTGCTATAACATAACATAACATTGCCCAAGTCTTTATTGCCTCATTATAATGAGGGATAAACCTAGAGACTTTCAAAAAGTGATCATAACCCCTGTCAAAAATGGGTTATTCATTTGGGGGAGGGCGCCCCTATCAACTCAATAAACCTACTCTGGTTAGGTTAAAACACGGTTCTGAGAGAATATCTGCTTATCCCCACCAAGCTATAGCACAAGCAGCAGGCAATTCCCTTGAACTTAGCATGCACTGCTTGAACTTAGCAGTGCATGCTAAGTTCAAGCAGTACCAACAACATTAAAGGACACAACACAATAAAATTCCCAAAGCAGTTTAGAAGATCATCCAAACAGGTGAATGAGAGCACAAGATATGATATTTTTTGAAGTGTTAAGGCCTAGGAAAAGTCAAGCACTACATAAAACAACATTTCATGCTGGCTCAAGCCCTGGGAGCAATTCCAGACTGGCCGTGATGACGTGGAGGTCGGATACACCAAGCGGTTTGCCCCGAGAGTTTCTGTCAGAATTAATCTCCAAGTGCGGGGAAAACTTCCTCTGGTCAGTCCTAAAGCTTCTAGCTCCTCCAGAAAGGCTTCTGGGCACCAGGTCTCTCTCCAGCCAGGTCTCCTGCAGGTTCTAGTTCTCTTTAATCAGTTGAGCCCTCTTACAGTCAGGAGTCATTCTGCTTTTTGTGTCCCTAAAGCAGGTAAACATGAGGCCAACCACAACCATTGGAGAGCTGTTCCATTCCCTGGGTACCAGCCTTGATTCCTTGTTTGAGTCTTATATCCAACAGGAGTCAGAAGTCAGGATTCATCTTACAGCATGGCCTTCTTCTTCAGATGGTCTCTTCCCAGGTCTTGGAATGTTCTGAGGTGGTGGAGGTACCAGATTTATCCAGTGCGCTAGCCAATGACTGGAGGAATTCTAGCACCCAGTCCTAACCATTTTCTTGCAATCCCTTCAACTCATTTTGCAGCACTTCCTCTTTGCCTTTCTGTAAAATTACAGAGGAGTATCCTTTTAAAAATGGAAGGACACAGTTACCGCCAGACAGGCCTGTCTTCAACTTTTCGAACACTCTACCTAACAGGATCAAAACTGGTTGTCCCTAACTTTTTAGGAGGGTCCTGGAATGAAGAAAAGAAGCCCTCCATGGCACTGTTAACTCTCCCAGCCAAATATACGTAATGCAGCTCTGAAGGCAGGACTGGTTTTGCCTTCTATTGTGTTTGTAGGCAGGCATCTAGGAGGGCCCTGGGAATTAATAGAAGAAGCCTTCCCTGGCATCTCCAAGCCAAAACAGGTAGTGCTAAAGCTACCCTTAGTTCTGTCAACTGTTCCTGTCCCCTATCAGACAGCTAAACACTGCTAAGTGGTCAGCAGTTAACGCCCAGTGGCCTAACCTGGGCCCATAAGCTGTCCTCTGAGCAAGTCTCATTAACTCTCCCAGCCAAAGATGTTTATTCCAGCTTTGGAGGTGAGCTGCAGAACTGGTTTTAAGCGTTATAGCACCGGCAGCATAAAATACATTTAAGCAGGAAATAACTTTGAAGCACTTTCCAAGGCCTTTCCTACTTGGAGGCAGAAAAGAGACATTTTAATCCAACATAGGCCTAATAGAGAAAAGTCCTGCCAGGCCTACAGACTGAAATACCTTTTGGCTTTTATGTCACTGTGAGGGAACAACCCCAATATATAGTATGCCCTATTTATTTATGTTAGCAACCCGCTCTGTTGGTTTACAGGGCACACTTTAAGAGTGACTTATGAAAATATAAAAACAAGGTTTCTCTACGTGGCAAAGGCAGTTTTCTCTGCCATCTGTCACTGCAGTGCATTTCAACTCCTGCGAAGCCAGAGCACAGTGGTACTCCTAGCAGAAATATGTTTTTGTTACATATGTGGGTGTTGTAAATATAGACTGCAGCCCACATATGACATTTACCTTTTCATGCCACAGGTGCTCTTAAGCCGCCATTTACAGTGGACATCTATGGAAGTTAAATGGGCCAATTAGGGTGTTCCAATGTACAGCACATGTTTTAGAAGGGAAGTTCAGGCACTTTACTACAGTTTAGCAGTGATCCTACAGCCAGCAGTAAGAGGGCCCCATGCAGAAAAATGAGAATTTCTACAATCCCCCAGTTGAAAGAAACTGGGACTGATCCAGCATCTCTGCGAATTACAACCCCTCTTTTCCCTGCCTTTTGAGTCCAAAATAATCACATCGCTAGCTCACAACTGAAATCCTTCCTAGGATCACATAAACTGCTCTCAGCTTACAAATCAGGATTGAGACCAAACCACTTCACAGAAATAACAATCCTAAACATAAGAGAGCAACTAGTCAATATCTGAGGTAAAGATCATAATGTT
Organism: Calotriton arnoldi; assembly: GCA_963921515.1. Classification (NCBI taxonomy): domain Eukaryota; kingdom Metazoa; phylum Chordata; class Amphibia; order Caudata; family Salamandridae; genus Calotriton; species Calotriton arnoldi. The sequence goes on along the minus strand of CAWUFW010000112.1, from coordinate 6,117,921 downwards.
GCACTAATCCTTCAGGAATTAACCGTGACCTTTGACACTATAGATCATGAGCTGTTAATTGCTCTACATGACACGGATTTCAGCAATCACGGGAAGGCCCTTGCATGGTTTTGATCATTTGACACAAACAAGAAACAAGGTGTCCAACGTGTACTTCACACCTCAAAATTCAACAGCATCAGCCATGGTTTTCCAGATGATCTCCGCTTTCTCCTAGTGTTCAACACTTTAATGTGTCTTTTAGATCTATTCGTCTCCTATTGCCTACAATTCCAAATGTACTCTGACAACACTCAGATCTTAAATGGCCTGCATGAGGCCAATCCTGAAACCTTAATGGTCGGCCATGCTAGCTAACCCCAAAAATTGAATTGACAAAAACATCCTTTGCCTCAACATGAAAAAAAACTGAAATACTAACATTTGGTACACAATATCCTTTTGTGCTGCCTTTCAACTAGACATCTGATCTCAAATGCCAATTTGCTCTTATAAAAACAGCACATAACCTGGGAGTTGAAACAGATTTCTCCCTCACCTCTGCACAAGCAATCACTACACTTCAAATCATCTTCTAAACAACATTTGCACAATCTGCTCTTTACTGTATCAACAGGTCTTCTTCATTCAAACTCTTGCACTGTTCAGACTACTCTACTGTTCATCACTCTTCTCCAGTTTACCACTAAAGACTAACAAAACTGCAAATGCTCAACAATAGATTAATCAGAATTAGCTTTGGTCTGAAAAAACACACAATCGTATATATTTACCTATTGCTCTAAATTGAATTGGCCAACCACCAAATTTCATTAAACATCTTAAAGGCAACACACAATATTGCACCCAAATACCTCTCATGTCTGTATTCTCAAGTCGGGACAGAACCTACGCTCTAACAAATTTCTAAGCTCTCCATCACCAAATGGTGAAGGAAAAGACTTGAATGGAAACAACCTCCCACAGTGGGTACTGAACTATGGAAGAAACTGCCTCCCAGTTGCACAAAAAATCTGTCCCTACAGGCTTTCAAAGCCAACCTGAAAAGGCTTCTGATGAACATGTTCCCTATGGATGCCTAGTAATCGCTCAATAAGTTTAAAATATCTCTCTTACATGCTCTTCTCTCCAATCATTTATAATTCTCTCCAATGCTCCTCCCCTGCGTCTTGAAGCACGATTGTTCTGGTAAATGTTGCACATTATGAAAAAATAAATACAAATATTTTTTCACAATAATGCTTTTAAGAACATGCAATGCCCCTTTACCCAACATATCAAATTATTTATCTGGCTTTCCATACTCCTTCAAAAGATTTTTTAAGGAGTATGGAACATGGTTCACAGGTTTTGAAAAGTACAAGTTAATTTTGAGGGGTGATATAATTTTATCGAGTTTAAAAACAAAAGAACGATTGCAGCATCCTCAGCAGGAAGCCATTAGGGGTGAGTTCAGGTTGGTACAGATTAAAATATTACAGAGTACACAACACCCAAACTTGACTCTTCAAACTTGGTAGGGCCAAAAGAAATTATGTGTAAGGGAGGTTGACAAGTTGGGGACTTTTAGCTAACAACTTCAACATACCATACACTACACCCTTTTTTAGATTTCTAGAATTAACGGCTCTCTGGCCATAATCACAAAAATATCGCTGGATAATAGAGCACACACCATGCTGTTAGGAATATAGGACCATTTGTAGATTACTTACACTTTTATGTCCGTTTAAAGAGAAAATCAATAAATTGTTATAAAAATAACAACTGAATGGAGCAACACGCATTTGTATGAGTAAATCACTTTAGGGGTGTGGAATGTTAAGAAATATCTACTAGCACAAGAGAAAGAATGATTCAGAAATCTAACTGTCCTGTATAAAAATCAAGTTGTGCGATTTGGTGCCGTGCAGTGAGGTAACACATTGTGTCAACATTCTACTAATATCAGAGTTCTAACAACACCCTATCTGATTATCTCAGGGCTCATATTTTGTCAGGGTTTAGATTGTAGCAAGAATCTGTTTATTCCACATTTCTACCAGACTGTGAAAACCTAGAATTTTATAAAAGTTTAATCTTTGAATATTCATAGGATCTGTTTAAGCCAACTTTTTGATCATCGTAGGTCAATTTCACAAAACATTACTGTAAATGAAGCCTGATTATATTTCCATCATGCGCCTAGGTTGCTAAGTGAGGATCAACAAGACCACTTAAAGTCTCACCTCCTACTTTTAACCACATTGTGTATTGACTGCGCTTCACTTTCCTTGTTGTGAGCATGAACCGAGTGCTAGATCAATGACGGGTTTACATTTTACAACTAGATGAACGATGCCAAGTCTTATCCAAGTCAAAATGTTATAGGCCTGATTTGCAAAGCTATTTGGGGATATATGTTTGGCTTACACATGCAAAAATTAATTTAGCACTCATAGATGGATTTACTCACATGCATATTTTGTTGTGAGCAAATCTACCAGTAGGTTGGTAATTCCAGAGGGGTAATGTCATTTGAGTTTTTGCACACTCACAAACTTACATGTTTATCTGTAAACACGAACTCGGCTCCAGCCACTTCCCACCCTGGAAAAGGCTGAAAATGTGCTCCTGACAAGGGCAGGCTTAAATCTGTTTCCAAGGTGTGCAGGGACTACCCCCTCCTTTCAATGAAAAGTCAGGGTGAAGTGAAAGGAGTTTCTCCAAGGAGGAACATTTTTCCACTGGATAAAACACAAACAAAAGCTTTAAGTAATGAAGTTATACTTGCTCTGCAGATTTTCACCTGATCATATATACACATGTATATTTGCTCCTGCGAAAATGGAATTGACAAACGAGTATTAGAAGTGTGGGATCCACGTCTACTTCTGTAATCTTGTGTTAATCTTTGAAAGTCAATCAAAAGTTTATTTTGGTATAAAAAACATATTTTACATACAAACAACTAAAGTATACACACAAACACGTCACTAAAATGAATCTTGCACTGTAGAGCTCATTTTAACCTGAAAACCAAACAGTAACGGAGGGAAGCATTTGCAGAAAGAAAAAATGCCACTCTACAGCTGGTAAATTTAAGACCTCCTAACAATTGGACCAGATACTTAATATGAGCGGTTATATACGTATTCGCACAAAAAGCACACAGAAAACGCATCATAGGTTGTGTGGAATATATATCTAGGACAGAATGCTCTAATAGCAGAAAAAGCCCAACTTTGTCTGAAAAGATTTTTTTTAAATGGTGCAAAGTTCCATATCTAAATCTGGTCAGCAAGTTACTTTCACAAATATTCTCAACCTATTTAAGGTAGTGTTCAAGGTTGTTTACAGTTTTAACAAGAATAAGAGACCCTACGTATTGCTTCCTAATCTGTTCATTTTCCTTAAATGTATTACGTCTTTTCATATATCTTTATGTAACCAAGTATTGCAATTTCTCCACCAGTTTAAGTTCATATACCGTGGGTGCTTTTTTGCGACTTTATTTGAAAGAGGGGCCCCTAACTCATTTGTTAAATGCTGTATGTAATATTGCTCGTAACAGTTTTACATGGATTCTATATTTAAAAAAAAAAATCTTTTTATTCAGTTTCAGTACAATCGGCAAACGTGTAACCTAATAACAACTCCCCCACCTTATTCCCCCCAAACTGCGGGATACATCCCCCTCCAAACATACAGCCCCCTAAATATATAACCTACAGTCCAGCCACAGCATGTTTTAGACAAGTCCCATATTACCACACTTGGTTCCAGTGGCTCCACTGTGCTCCTTTTTCCTACCTGCTCACTCATTGTCCAATAAGACGTCATCCATCCCCTTCCATGACCCACACACTTTAGAAAATTTGTTTGGGCAACCATGAGTAATGTATATTTTCTCCTTCACCTCATGCACCAGTTCATATTATACCTCCATTGCCATCCCGTTGGGCACCGCTTACTGCCCCATTTCTGTATCACGTCTCTTTGTGCCACCATTAGGGCTACATTGCAGAAGAGGAGCATTGGCATTCACTTCTAGTGGTTCTCCTAGAGATCTTACTGCGGACCTCCTCACAAAACCTGCAGATCTCAGGCCATTCCCATAAAGTGTGTATTAGCGTGCCTCTCTGCCTGCAGTCCCGCAGGCAGATAGCCGACTCCACCCTACCCATTGCGAACAGCCTAGTCCTGGTGTAGTATGCTCTGTGTAAGATCTTGAATTGGATCAGCCTAAAACCTGCTCGTATCGCCCCTTCTCCCAGGTACATATAGGCCTCCCTCCACTCGTCGTCCTCCAATCTACCCAGATCCCCCTTCCATCTCTCATGCAGCCTCTGAAGTGGGGGAGCGCTTTTGGCCAGAAGCGTGTTGTAAATAGCAGAAATGGTGTGTCGTGGAGGGGGCCTCCCAGAACCCTATACTCCAATGGACTCTCTTCTGGTATCTCAGTCTCGTGAGGAATGAGAGCCCGAAGGCGGTGTTGCACCTGGAGGTATCTCTAGTACTGTCTCCCGGCCAGTTCACATTGGGATTGATGACCCTGAAATGACAATATTTCCCAGTTGCCTATTAAATCCCACTGCCTGAGGTCCTCAACTCCCTGCAGCAGTGCCAATCCCTCAGCCTCCCACAACAGGGTCACCAGGGTGAGCATTTCCCACCAGTCTAGTCGTGCGGTTTCCTTCCTCCAGGTGTCCACGACCATGCAGATTGGAGCTGGTAGTCCTTGTGGGCTTCTCTTCCCATAAATCAAGCTCATGAACCCCTATGGCTCCAAGGACTTTCTATCTGCCCAAAGGAAGCGCTAGGTCTGGTCTGCAAAGGATAATTCGTTTAACACTACTAATTGTGTCGCCCAATAGTACAGTCTGAGATTCGGCAAAGTTATTCCCACATCCGCCACCATTCGTATAAGGGTTTCCATCGCAATGTGTGGTACCCCTCCATCCCACACCAGGAGCCTGATCTCCGCATCCACTGATTTAAAGAAGTGTCCAGAGACCTCAAACAGGGTGTTTTGCAGGACATACAGGAATTTTTGCAAGTAAATCATCTTGTACAGGGCGGCCCTGCCCAGAAAGGACAGCGGAAGGCCTCTCCACTGGCTCACGTCTTTTGTATTCCCACGCAGCCTACCAAGGTTGTGGGAGTAAAAGAGGGTCCTATCACACGTGACGTAAATGCCTAAGAACCAAAATCCAACCCTTTTCCACGGTATGGGGCAGTTCCAACGCTTACTGGGATCCTTTCACGCTAGGGGTAGAGACATGACTTGGTCCAATTGATTTGGAGGCCCAAGTAGCGCCCGAACACCCGAAGATCTTGAGGGTCTTGTCGATGGAAGCCTCTGCGTCTGCCAGGTAGAGGAGGAGATCATCCTCGTAGAGCAACATCACATCCTCCCAACTCTGGTCCCACCGTAATCCCCGAAGCAGGGCATCTTTCCGTATTCAGCAGGCCACTGGCTCTGTTGCTATTGCAAAGAGGAGAGGGGACAGAGGAAATCCATGCCGAGTTCCTCTCCACAGATATTCTGCTGAGAGCGCCCCATTGACCCGCACGCAGGCCATAGGGTTGGTATGAAGCAGTCGTACCCAGGCCCAGAACGAGGGGCCGTAGCTTATCTGCTCCAACACTGCCTGTAGATAAGGACACTCCACAGAGTCAAACACCTCCTCTGTGTCCAGTGCCACAAGCACTGCTGGTTCTCTCAGTACCTCCTCCCTCGCCAGATAGCCGAGTAAGAGGAACACCGCGTGGGGGGATGCCCTTTCTTGTGGATAAGGACCACCGTTGCCTGTCGCAGATCCCCGGGCAGCTTCCCCTTCTGGTTGGACTCACAAAGCATAGTCCCTAGCGGCTTCACTACCTGGCTCCCAACACATTTAAAGATTCTGGGGGAAGCCATTATTCATCTGAAACTAAGCCTCCACAATCTCCTCCTCCTCCCGGATTTCTTCCTCCAGAAGCTTCACCGCCTCTCCTCCCAACACTGGTAGGGGAATGTCAGCCAGAACACCTCCCCCACCCCCCCCCGGTCACTCTTGACCGAGGTGTCCAGATGGGGGGAGGGAAGATTTGTTTGGTAATCAACAACTGGTTGTGCTATTCATCCACCTTCTCTAGCTCCCGTCTTGCAGGCGTAGCCAACTTGTGCACCCAACTCTGTCCCTCCTCTTTCAGCGTTAGCCACGCCAGCAACTTCCCTGCCTAATTTCCCACCTCATATAGTTGATACTGTTTAGATCCAAAGACCGTCCTGGCTTTCTGGTGCATGATGCAGCGAAATTCCTCCCGTTTCAATAACAGTCGCTAAACACGGGCTGGGCCACATTTTGGGGTTCCCACTCCACCAACTGCTCCTCCAACTCGCGCCCCTATCTCTCTAGCTCCCGCTTTAGCCCTACCACATGCGCTATCATCTGCCTTACCACAGTTTTAAAGACTCCCAAAACAGTTAAGGTGGAGGACACAGAATCCTTGTCCTCCTCGAAGTATAGTTTGGTCGCATCTTGTATTAAGCATTTGGTCGCCCACTCTTTCAGAACCTAGAGATCAAGTGACCAGCTCCTTGTCATATGAGGATGGGATTGGGTTAGTTGCACCTTAAGTGGAGAATGGTCCAAGATACCTCGTGGTAGGTAGCTGATGTCGCAACGACGACTCAGGCATCCCGCTGGAACCAGAAAGTAATCAAATCTGGAGAGAGATGCCACCTATTCGTTGAGTAGGAGTACTGCCACTCATGTGAGTGTGTGGAGCACCACAGGTCAATCAGTCCCATAGACTCCGTAAATGTCCCCAATCTGTTATCCGCCCAAGGGTGTGCCTCCCCCCTAACCAACCTATCCAGATCACCACTTAGTGTAAGATTAAAATCTCCACCGATCACCACAAAGACATCCAGTTCCTCATCACCACCAGCCCCTCTGACTGCTGGCCTGGTGGAAGATACCAAGAAGCAATACACACCTCCTCCACCTGCCAGGTGCCGGGGGCTTCCGCCCAGCATCCCTGAAGGTCTTCCAACGTGCTCAACACTTGAAAGGTACAGATTTGCGAAACATGATGCATGCACCACATGCGCCCCTAGGCAAGCCTGCATGTGCCAGCACTGTGTATTTTCTCCTCCTTAAGAAACCACAATTATTCCCCAACAAGTGTGTCTCCTGTAGAAGTATGACGTCAGAGGTATGTCGTGTCCCAAATTTCCAAACCACTCCCTTGTCACTTTATTGCCCGGCCCATTTACATTCCATGACAGAAAGGTCAATGAGGTGTTGTCGTTCCCTTGCATTGCATGTATGGAGTGCCTGTGTAATGCTCAGCTCCACCTGCTGTATGTGTGTCTACCCCATAAGTGTGCCTATCCGCAAACTCCTCCAGCCAACGAAGTACCCCACCCACCTCATCACCTTGAGCAGCGAGTTTCCAACTACCCGCCTCCCCAATGCTCCCCCTCCTTCAACATGGTGCACAATCCTCTACAAAATATGAAAAAGTACTTGTTTGGTGAGAGGGTAGCCATCCTCTCGCAGGCCATTGTTACAGTTTCTCAAAGGTGGTGTCGCCCTGTCAGACTCATATCATAGGCCCCATCGCTTCTACAGGCAATCCTCCACCCGGTGCCAGGGGGGCTAGATCAGGTCGTCTGCAGTCACGACCCCTCCACCTCCGCACAACAGTCTCAGAGCCCCCACTCGATTCGGAAGATCCCCTCCGGAGGGCCGCCCAATTGTTGTCTATGGCCTATGGGCTCCCCTCCTGGACATCTCACACCACTCGGGCTCTCTCCTCACAGGCCTGATCCTTTGTTGGAGTCATTGTCTTCCACTGGCACCCCTTGCAGGAGGTGCCAGGGGCGTCTCTCAGGCTAAGGTGCTCTTGTCTTGGATACAGGTGGTGGATGTCCTTGCTCTTCCAACCAGTACCAAACATAACCTGCCGTCGTAAAGAACCAGGATGGATACACGGAGCTTTGACGCAAAAAGTAGTGCATACTTAAGATCCAAAGTACAGAGGTGGCGTTTCACTGTCAGGAGCGTCTCCTGCTGCTGTTGAACCGTATTGGTATCGTCTGGGTAAATGTTCACCGAGCTGCCTTCCATAGGCCATAGGCCATGCGTGCACGTCACCTGGGAGATGTGGTTTCAGTCTTTGAGGTTCAACAGTCTGGCTATGATCAGGTGGGAGGGGCCCCCGGAGCTCCCCGGCACTCTGTGAACATGTTCCACTGTGTAGAGCTTTGAAGCCCGACCACTCAACACGGTTTCTAGGAAGCCATTTTTCACCAAAGAGATCAGCACTTGGGATCTCATTCTTTTCGGGGACCCCAGTTATGCGCACATTGTTGAGCCTCAAGTGACCCTTAGCATCATCCAGGCATTTGTATGTTAATGTTAATGTTAATGAAACTTGTAAAGCGCAGCTGCTGCCCAAAGGCGTCCTGGCGCTAAGCACTACCTGGTGGGTGTCCTAGGAGGAGGATTATACAGAGAAAAGCCAGGTTTTCAGCCCCTTCCTAAAAGAAAGGAGATCTGTGGCCTTTCTCAGATGCACAGGAAGATCATTCCAAGCCCTGGCGGCACAGTAAATGAAACTCCTGCCACCCCAACTGGCTTTCTTAACTCGGGGGATAGTCACTAGCTTTGCTTCCGAGGAACGTAACAATCTTCCAGGAACATACCAGAGTAGTCGATTTCTCAGGTAGACTGGGCCACTGCCCACCAAGGCTTTGAAGATCATGCACAATGCTTTAAACCATGTCCGTTGTTTCACTGGAAGCCAGTGGAGATCTCGAAGACCCTTTCCCACTGAGACGAACCTAGGAGTGCCCGTTAGCAGTCTTGCTGCCGCATTTTGCACAATCTGGAGTCTATTAAAATGTTTCTTTTGTAAACTCAGATACAGACCGTTGCAATAGTCCAGTCGTGACAAGACGAGCGCCGTGACTGCTGTCCTAAAGGTATCTTTAAGAAGAAATATTTTTATTTTTCTCAGCTTTCTGAGAAGAAAGAAGCTGGTGGATACCACCCCGCTAACATGATCACCAAAGGTAAGTTTGTTATCCATCACCACACCCAGGTTCTTTACTTTCGCGGAGGGTGCTGGAGGTATGCCCATTTCCTCTGGCCACCAATCAGGTGACCAGAGGTTAACATTATTCCCAAATAGCAAAACCTCCGTTTTGCCGGCATTGAGCTTTAGGCAATTAGATGCCATCCAGCCTGCAACAGATTTCATGCAATCATGACATCTCAGGCTGGTCTCAGCTTCTTTGCCCGGCTGAAGGGACAACACAATTTGAGTGTCGTCTGCATAAGACGTCACCTGAAACCCAAAGGATCCAATCAGGGCCGCTAATGGGGCCACATATATATTAAAAAGCGTGGGACTAAGAGATGAGCCCTGTGGCACCCCGCACGGAAAGGAGAACGGCTTAGACTTATTCTTGCCTATGTCCACCGTTTGGGTTCTATCCGTCAAAAATGATTTTAGAAGGTTCCAGGCCCTGCCCTGAACCCCTGCTGTAGATAGCCGGTCCATCAATACTTCATGATGGACCGTATCAAAGGCTGCCGAAAGGTCTAACATGATCAGAATCGCAGCACCTCCTTGGTCCAAGGCCTCTCTTATTTCCTCCGTTGCTTTAATCAAGGCTAACTCTGTGCTATGTTCAGCACGAAAGCCAAACTGCGTGGGATCCAATGAACAGTTAGTGCGAAAAAACGTGCTAAGCTGGGTGTTCATGGCCTTCTCAATAATTTTGGCTGGCAATGTGAGGCGTGAAATAGGTCTATAGCTGTTCATGTCGCTAGGGTCCAGTTTAGGCTTTTTTATCAGAGGAAGAATGGAGGCCTGTTTCCACATTATGGGAAAGTGGCCTGACTCAAAAATAGAGTTAATCATAGAAGTCAGAACCGGCCAATGATCTTAGGAAAGAGTTTAATCACCGAAACTGGACAGGGGTCCAAGGGAGATCCAGATCTACTCGCCATCAAGAGCTTAATAACCTCTTGAGTTTCTAGTGGTGTAAACTCAGCTAGAGTAGATATAGCTTTACTTACATTGTAAGGGTCTTAACCTCTGTTTGAAGCTTATGTAACTGGGCTGCATTGTCTCTGACCACTGACATGGTTTGGGCCAGTACCTTCTCAGTGTTGGACACTTTCCTGGTCAGTTTCTTGTGAACTGCGCAAAGCAGCCCCAGGTCGAATGCCACTGTTTCGATCTCGTGTTCCAGGGCCACTTTGGTGTCCTTAATCGCCGCCAGGATGCATTCGTGTGTGCTCTCCCGCAATCTGTGGCCCGGGATCAGACTGCTGCCCCATTTTACTTTATTTAGGGCGTACCATAACTCAAGTTATGGTACGGGGTAGTTACTAGGGGGGTAGTGCTAGTCCTCAGGGCACCAGTCCACCGATCTGCATCCCCCCCCATTGCCTCTCCGCCAATTGCCGCAGGCAGGCTGGGTCTGGCGGCCACGCCTGTCTCCGGCCGAGGCTCCAGTTTGTCTCACATGGGCTGCTGGACTGGCATCAACAGTCTTCTAGAGGAGGGGGAGCAGGGCCCCAGAGCTCAACCTCACCTCCAACCAGTCTCCAGAGAGTGCAGCACTGCTTCTGGGCCCAGCAGGTGGCCACTGCCAGCAAAACGGGTCCCCAGCAAGGCGGCCACACCCGTTCCTCAATGCAGTCCTGGCCCGTGGCCAATCCAACCTGGAAGAGGCTCCCTATGCATCCCGCTGGTTTTCCAGAGCTTGTCGGGCGGCCGCCACTGTAAGGACTGGTCCGCCTCACCAAGCACGGCCCGTGGCGAGGCAGCCACACGCACCACTCAACTCGGCCACCACCCTTCACCTATGGGCCTCCGACAACAACAGTGCACTGCATGGCCAGGGGAGAAGGTAAGGCCCTCAGATTTCGCCCCCACCATCAGCAGGGCCCCCACCTCAATGGGTGGTACAGACCTCTCAGGCGGCAGGATTAGGAGGCCTGTAGGGAGGTTGGTGACAGAGCTCCGCTTCGTGCATCTGCCGCCATTGCTGCTTCGGCCACGCCCCCCTGGATTCTCCATTATTGATTATTTCCAAAAATACTGCCGTGCATTAAACACATTTTTATTAGGTGGCGCCTTAGACAAATGGTTTTAAAGCTGCCCTTACGATCGTTTTGCAAAACTGCCTGTACCCTTTGTCTTTTTTTCCAAACTGCAAACATTATTTGGGTAGATTTTATTTTTGAAACAAACACCAAACTTGCTTTTATTTTTCTGCATGAATTTGCATAAAATTGAGGAGAATTCTGGGTGCATTATAACTTGCCACACATTGTTACCTTTTGCAAACACATATACACATTTTTATTAAAACCACTGTCAGTAATGCAAGCTGAGCTTACAGCTCGCTGTATTTTCTTAGCACAACTTGCCCTAATTGTAAAGGCTTTCAGTTCTTGAACAACATATGTAGTTTAGGCCATCTTGTACATATAGATACATGTATTTTATTAGCAACAGGCAATCCTCTTTACCACAACCATATTGTGGCATTGTACACTGGGGAGTTGGACCTACTTGTCCAATGGACAAAGTAAACATGAAACTAAAATGTCCTGGGTGTCGAGCAAGAGGAATTCCACATCCCTGCACTTACAGGGCCAGTTCATGGGTTAAATATCCTTTTCTCTCTAACTAGTCGAACTTTGCATTTGGACCTAGTAGTTATAGAGTTTGATGGAGCGTAAAAGTTTAAAGACGATTGCTTCTATCAAGTCTCACTATTAAATGTGATTTATGATAATGGGTTTAACAAAATGTGCAAAATAGAATGATGCCGAAAAACATGAGATCTTTTACTGCATTGTAAAAGCATGCAGAAATGTTCTGAAACTTAAAAATGTGAAAAACATAGATAAAGAGAGCAGAGAAATAATTATATGTTCATGCAATGTAGACATGTGTTTAAGAAATAAAATGTGGTTAACTTTGAAATGTGCTGCTGATTACCTAACGTGACATAATGAAAAGAATGCTTACATAGAGAATCAAAAAAAATACAATTAAAATGTTTAGCTTAAGGATGATCAATAGTAAAACTTTTGCTGCAATTACAAAAATACGTGAACTACAAAATTAAAACGTGTGAAATGTTTCGTTTTGTAGTGCATCATATTGACATGTAACCTTTGAAGATAAGAATAATGAGTGAATACACTAAGAAAACTGAATTATATATGTTAATGTCAGTTTTATATTAATCTTAACTTGGTGATGGTTTTAATAAGTTTTCATGTAGGCCTCAAATGCTTCTTTTTCCTCATTTCAAAAAGCAGAATCTAGCTGAAGTGGTCATTTCAGACGCTATGAGAACTTCTCAGTGTGTCTTTTCATGCTTATGAACAATGGCCCTTTTCTGATTTAGCAACACTTTTGACAGAGATGTAGCAATACAATTGCTAGCCCAGAGAGAGTGTCTGGGAAGGGACAGACAGTGAACAAAATGAATTACCTAACTTCTGAGGAAAGGATGCAAATTACAATGTGGTTGAAATTGATGAATCGACAAAATGACTTGATGCTTTTAGATTGCTTAGTGAGTTATTGATCACACCATGAGCAGACCACTGTGGACAACCAATGGAAAACATAACGTATGACAGAACTGATACATTGTGGGCATAAACTGAGAACTTTTAGAAGTATAATTGCCCCCATGGAGGAGGAGTTGGTGCTGGCTATCATTTTCAATTTCCCAGCCTGGCATGCTGTCGGACTGAACGTTGATTTCTTATGCCTATCCCATTTTGAACTGAACATCCGAACTGACTCAACCTGTACTTTGCCGGCTGGTAAAGTGTGCAGGAATAACTCTTCGGCTGGAGAGTTATGGACTCAATCCTGTGACTCCTTACGTTTCATCTCTGCATATTTGGTTTGTATAACCTAGATGCTGAACTTGATTTTCCTATGTTCTCTCTCTCTCTTACCCCTTAGGTAATCAGCATATGTCTATTTTATTGAATCTGTATGACATTGTGTGACTAATTGTACTAAATGAATTCTATATACAAAAGCTTAAATGTGATTTGTGTTTCTTGACCATTCAAATTGAGGCTTAGATAAATGATATACATGAGCAATTTTATCGTTTCGAATCATTCTTTGTGTGAAATCCTTTGTTGATAATTTGCTTACTACGGTTATAGGAGATATTTTAATGTATGAATTTGAAATTTTCTTATTCCAGGTCCTCATAAGGATTTTCCACATGTTCGCTTGATATCCAAGTACCTGTTAGCTCACGTAAAAGATTCATCGGAGGATCTATGGTTTGTATGTAGAAGATTTTGATAATGGGCCTAGAGAGGAAATAGTTTGAACACTACGAAGATGATGAAAGTAATGTGTGCGTAAAAATGTGTTTAGCTTTCCGCTGGAACAAGTTTATCTTTAACAACGTCTTCATCCCCTGTCTTTAGTCAAATAACCCATGCCAGCATATTATGGCCATTGTAATATAGCAATGATATCTGTAGTAGAATAGCGCAATTCCTGATTTGCTCCTTTTGGGACTTTTCACAGGAAGGTTGTGAGACTGGGTGAAAGCAGTTCAAATTTTCATAGCATAGAACCTGAGCACCTGTTCAATAAAAGCATCTTTACAGGGGTTCACCTCGCACCGGAGTGCTGCTACCCTTTTGATCACAAGAAGCCACAATGGAAAATCCCAAAAAACCATAGAAAGGGTTGTGCACACTTTCAAGCCAGCAGATCAGTTTTAAGTGCAGTTCATGGCTTAAATAACCCTTTCTAGTCCAGCTTTGCATTATGGATCTTGTAGCCATGTAGAATACAGTCCAGCTTTCATAACATTTTTATATTTAATCTTCTGGCTCAGTTGCCCATGCCAGAGCATTATGGTCAGTGTAAAAAAGCAATACATTTTAGTGTCATTCCTGGTATCTATTTTACACGTTTTGGAGCGCATTGATGGACTGTTGCAAGGCTGGTTTAAAAACAATTCAGGTTTCAACTTTTCACAACACCATGCCTCTTTATAAACGTATTCATGATTTCTGAGTCACAAATCTGGTGTTCGCTGGTTCAGATAAATGCCTTAGAAGTATGTGCTTTTTTGCTGGGTATATGTAGGATCACTATAATATTAGTGGCATTCACTTCGTATTGTAATACCTACCTATATTTTGTGGTTATTCTCAATCGTTGAAAAAACAAATTCATCTTTAAATCTCAACATTTCTACATTAGCATGATTTGCCCGAGTTAGTTGCTCCATTCAAACTGCGCACAGAAGCAGGGACAACCGACACCCATACCACAATCCCCAGGTTATTCTAATCGGGACAGTGACATTGTGTACCTTAGGACTACAATCAACACCCTGAATTGTTTGAATAGTGGAATTTTAGAAATGAAATTGGAACCTCTAAATATGACCACTGAGTGATAAAAGCCAATTGCCATGACAATCAGAATCATGGCATGTTCCTGTTTTAAAAAGTAATCGATACAATAATTTATTTGCATGAATGCATACTTGTCTCCCTGGAATAAAATGTTTCTGTTTAGGGTGTATGAACCCACGAACCATGTAGTCAGACAAATAGACACAATACTGAAAATGATTATTTTATTTATACAAACCTTTAAATGAAGTTTCTGCAGAATACGGGACAACAAGCGTGGAAATTTTCCAGTGTCAATCATATTGATGAGTGACACCGCTTGTTTAATACTAAAGTGAAGAGAAAAAGAAAAAAGATATGAATGTCAATATCAAAGTGATATACCTGTTCAAAGCAACACTTTCAACATAGTATTGTCAGAACCTTAAAATGGCTCAAATATCACAAATGCCTTACCATCTCCAGTTGCAATTATATAATTTCCTAGGTATTTCAAGTTTAGAACCTTAGTAGTTCTAAAGAACCATTTCTATATTCCCCAGTAAAAAAAAAAAACTATGCCTTTACCACCCACGGCTGTACCACCACACGTCTTTGTCTCAATTTCAAATATCAGGTTGTGGTCTTTGTGGAAAGCATTTCTTTATTGTTAAATGGTTTAAAAAGGATGCAAAGAATTCGTCTCAATGCCAGGAACGGAAATTGTAGAACAGACGAAAGCGAACCCAAATGATGGTGCAATTGTGGTTTTTATTTTCTGCCCAACACCACAGCTGCCATAAAGGATATGCATCTTAATGGATTGAAAGATTTCCCTTTACATTGCATTTACTGATATTACATATACATTAGGCTTCAACCCTTGACAAAGTGATGAAATGCGTTGGTTCATGGGTAGCCCCCTGCTCCACAGGTTCAACATGGTGGAAGGTGTGGGTTTGCAGTGTGCACTATATGGTATGGGAAATGTTGTGGTGTCATGCTTGATGTCCAGAATGAGTGCTGCTTTTACCTTGTCCATCCTTTCGCAGACTTTCTTTATTAGTGCTTTTTGTACTTCCCCTTCACAAAATACAAATATGAAAACAAGTTTTCAAAGAAAATCAAAGTGCAGCAAGCAAAAAAGGGAGACATAAAAATGATATGAAAAATTGTTGAACATTTTGAGAAGGTTTAGTCCACAGTGAGGGACGGGGCTATTCGGATAGGGCTCATTTCCACCCTGCATCAACCATGAAATTGTAAATAAGAGCTTGTTTATTCATAGCCTGGCAGGACGTTTATAAAGGAAAAACGTTTGTAGGATACAATTCAAATTTATAGTGACATCCGAGCTGTGCTACAGAGTTTGCTTCAAAAAGAATATCTATCAGTTGGATGAAGGCGATCCTGTAAAGTGGGTTAAAGTGGGAGAAATGTAGTTACAATTTTGCAATCAGAGATTTTTTTTTTTTAATGATGGTTCTCAAGTAAGTTCGCTTTCCCACAGTCAATGTTTTCCAGACCACTGGGGATGCGCTCCCTTTTCACCAGTTTGAAATCCTGTCCTCAGACCAGGCCTGGGCCCATCTTGGACTGCATCCAGGCCACTATCTTACTTTGCAAACTTTCCCAGGATTCCTACGCTGGTGCCTTGGGAATATTGGTAATACAATACTTCTTCTATCTTAGACCATAAACCTCGTTTGCCGTCAGTTACAGCCGACACGGACATGGTCGATTTTAGGAAATTTCCTGTTATTTGTTTAGTTTTTGAGACCAAGTTTGATGCCCTTGCATTGATAGCTTTCTACCTTATAGGTCCCACATTAGGAGCTAGTGGAGGTGTGGGAGATACTGTACTTCGCTCCCTTTTGGCTTTCTATCAGAGATCGTATTTACCACCAGTGAGTGAGCTTGCTTACTTATCTTCAGTCTGGGTTTATATGTTTTACGTATAACGGGACGATTGGGAGTGATGTCTGTTTGGCGACTGTATAGATTCTTCATGACCTGTTCTATACTTTTAAACTGCAGTTTCATCCACTCGGTCTGGGTCAGGTGGTTGACTTTGGCTCTTTTGACTCCAGTAGCCTTACACCAGCAGCTGAAGTGAACTTTGTGTGAGACTTTATTTTTTCAGTTTTTGCTCCAGTATTAACTTTCCTAAAGATTGGTTATTTTGCCTTGTTGAACAAAAAATAGCAATATGTGGTCATAGGAGAGGCCGAGGTCGTGGTACGCCAGTCCCCTATAAGTTTTATGCAGATTCATTTGAGGATGTGGCCTTACGACCAGAGATGCCAACTTTGGAGCTGGGGAACCAGGTTCGAGCCGCTGCTCAGCATCCTCTGATTCTGGGCAAACCACTTTATCTAGTCCCCGTGCCTGCAAAAAATGAATGTGTCCTTGAGTAACGTAACTGGTGCACATGTAAAGCCAATACCTTCGGGTCGAGTTCGCGCTATATAAATCTGCCCCAAAAAAATCCCATTTGAAATTCTGAGACCAACAGCGATGGCTCACGGGTGCTTCGTTTACTCCACCTCAATTAGTAGCTGCAGACATAACAATGGTGAATCTCTAAGCAACCTATTAATGCGTTTGGATTGCAAAAAATATTAAAAGTGTAAAAGTAATACCAAGTAAACATGCTGCAATCTAAAGGTGGCATGCGCAGCTTTGTAGGGCTCATGTATAATAGAGAGAACACTTCCGGGTCAAGTTTTCATTTTTGAAGTCGTACAGATATGTCAGGAGATGGTGAGGGACGTTCACAATGCTGCTATTCTGCTACACTAAGCAGCCACTGCAACGGCGTCGCTACAGCTGAGAAGGCTCCACTCAGTGCGAGTTCAGGCAAAAAGGGCAGAGTGGGATTCTAGCTTCTGGCATGGCACTGCACTGCTAGATGGGCGGAAACTCTCCAATGGCCCTGCTCTCACGATAATTACAAATCATTCACCTCCTGATTACTTTCGCCGTCATACATACATACCCCCAGTCTCCCACTACTGTGTACAGTGCTCCGCTGCTCTCCGTTAAGACAGCTTTCTCTATGCATCTAAACATGCATGCATGCGGAGCACACACTGTCCAGATGGTGCTGGTGCATACACTCACAGGGTGCTCCTGGGTAACCGAGCACACAGCAGTGCACTGTGTAAGTGAATCGCACAATGTCGGGGCAATGCTGGGAAAGGCCCTGCTGAAATGGAGCTCACACTGAGAAGCTCCGCTGCTGGAAGCGAACCTAAAATGTAAAGCTTTGTGGGGCCTAGCACCGGAGAACTCACTCTAAGGTCTGTTAGAGGAGGAGAGGGCTTGTTAAGGGGCACTCGTAGGAGAAATAATACAATATAGGCAGTATTAATGACAGAGCACTCAAACTATCGGTGACCTTCTGTCTGGGAGCGCATAATGACAGCTGGGAATGTGGTTATTGTATCACAATTTAGGGCATCGGTAAAAGAGGGCACACAATGTCAGGCCAATGTTGAGAGGAATAACACTGAAGGAAACAAATGATATAGAAGATCTCACTGAGAGGTTATTGCAAGGGGGATTGTGCTACTGGATATGTTCTGAGCAGTGGTCGAAGTGGGGGAAAAAAAGTAGGGGAACTGTGGCCGGAGAATAAGAAGGCGGGAATAACCTGTGGATTGGATCAGTGGGT
This sequence comes from Calotriton arnoldi, assembly GCA_963921515.1. Taxonomy (NCBI): domain Eukaryota; kingdom Metazoa; phylum Chordata; class Amphibia; order Caudata; family Salamandridae; genus Calotriton; species Calotriton arnoldi. Next base: position 6,099,846 of record CAWUFW010000112.1, on the reverse strand, counting down.
GGAGTCAGAGGTGTGGCAGAAAGAGCAAAATATCCCAATCCAATTTTTAGTATTTGTTTCCCATTTCACTAACCGGTTACAGCTTATTGCGTTATTTAATTTAACCAATGGATACACATGTTTATTTAAGGTTTAATATCAGTTATTGACATTAAAATACATTCACAAAGTGGGATACGTTTCCAATCACAGAATGTCCCAAATATCCTTAAAAGTGGAATCGCGGGGGGCGTGGTCAAGATGGTGGCCGAGTAGGACGTGCCTGCTCGCCGCTCCGGGCCCAACCTGCATAGCTGCAACCAGCGGACTCCCAGACAGTGCCTCGGACTTGGTTTGGGTCCGGGACCCGCTGAAAAACCGCTACCCCGAATCCGGCGCGGATCCGGTGCCTAATCCCGGAGATCGGCGCCTAATCCTGGAGATCGGCGCGCGCGCGCCCAGGCGCATCCCGCGGCCTGCCTCGCGGCCGAGCGGGGAGGTGGGTGCGAGCGGGGATATCCTGAGGCAGAGCGGGCTGGCGACTCACCTCCCTCCCCGAGTGTTGATGCTGGAGTCGGGGAGGAGAATGCAGAGATCCAAGTCCCCCTAGCCAGAGAGCCTTGGTGTACGGGAGTGCGGCTCCGGACGCGGCGCAGACGTAGCGGCGTGGGCCTGAGGCCGCTGGTGAAGTTACCACTGCGTCCTCAGCAGGTGGGCCCCTCCCGCAGCAACGACGAGCTACGGGGCGCTTCCTTAAACTTGCGCCCTTCCCTCCAACCCTCGCAGAGTGATACGGAGGTGACTTGCACCGTGCTGAGGCCTGAGGGACTTCCGAGGGAGGCCGCACGGCGGATGACCCGCACTTACGCCCGCCCTCCTGATGGGTGTTCTGCACCAGTGGGTGATCTGCCCTTTGCTGCACAGTGCGGGGAGCGGGCGTGGGGCCCTGTCTGTGGCTGTTGCGCCGCCTGAGATTCCTGGTCACGTGGAGAGCAGTGTGGTTGGGCGAGCCACTCACCAGCGGGCTGCCATATTCATCGTTGCAGCCTCTGCTGCGGGGGCCTGAAGCACTGAGACACTACAGAGGCCTCCCTCGGACTCCCGCGAGGGGGCTGGGGCTGGAGCTAGCTTCCTACGCGGCGACAATGGCGACACTTAGCCGTGTCAACTGACTGGGGGCCCGCCAAGCTTATTCCGGCACTGAGACACCGGTCCTTCAATCGCTAGAGTGGGCCTTGTGGCTGGGACCAGGAGACATCCGGAAAGGGGATTCAGCGACGCCTGGGGTGGGTGGCCCCGGCGGACGCTCCCATACTTCTTCACCGGCGGCGGGAGGTGACACCTACCCTACGATGGCCACCAACAAGTCCCGCAAAGACAGGTCAGTCAAGGACCTGCTACTCAAGGCCGGGGCCGGAGGTCCCGAGACGGCCCCGGCGCAGAATGAACCTTCGACGGGACGAGGTTCGGAGGACCCGGAGGGGCCGATTACGCGCAGTGTCCTCTTTGCAAATCTCACAAGGGAATTCCACACCATGAAGAAAGATTTGACAGCAGAGATTCGAGAGATGCGCAGGGACATTGATTCGGTGGGGGAGAGAGTCGACGAGCTGGAGAACCAAACGTCAGCCAGAGACGACGAAGTCTCCCAACTTCAGCAAGAGGTCCTGCGCCTTCGAGACCAGCACTTAGATCTGCAAGCCCATGCGGAGGATCTCAAAAACCGTTCCCGCCGGAATAATATACGGATTCATGCGGTGCCGCAGGGGACAGAGGCGCAGGACATCGAGGCCTTTGTCATGGACCTTTTCCGCCATATCTTAGGGGGCCCTCCGGAACTGAAGATTGAACTCGACCAGACACACCGGGTGGGACTTAGGCGCCCAGCGACTGCCCCCCCGCCGGACATTCTAACATGCGTACATGACTTCAAGCTTAAGGAGCGTATCCTGCGGGAGGCTCGAGCCAACCATCCCATCGGGTTCCGCTCCTGCAGGCCTCTTCTCTTCCAAGACCTAGCGACCTCTACGCTGCAGAAAAAACGGGAGTTCCGTCCAGTTCCTGCGCACAAAGGATGTCTCCTACTCCTGGGGCCATCCATTCAGACTCATTTTTAAATGGGAGGGCAAGCTTCACCAGGTTCGCTCCCTTCGGGAGGCTACTTCGATCTTTCGACTCTCAGAGGACGACTGCCCGGCGCCGGAACGGGGGGCTCCTGCAGAGCGTCGAGCGGACTTCACACGCTGGCAGTGAGTTGGGAATTCTCCGCTGGGCCTCCGTCCGGACCCGGAGACCATCGCCAAGGAACGTACGGCTGTCCTACAATCACTGTCTGAGGACTTGAACACGGCTGACTGAAACACGTTGGTTAAGGCGATGTCATATGCACTCATTCTGGGATCCACCTTGAGGTATTTGATTGGGCCCTGTGCGGGGTGGGGGCGGCGTGGAGCTCCTGCTATCCATCTTGCGCCTCACCACAGGGCGATTGCCCGGGACTTTTGTGAACTTTGAAGCAAATGTTCTTTGTTGTTAGTTTTTTGTTGTGGGTCTTTGGGTTTCCTCCTCCTCCTCTTACCTCTGCTGGGTGGTTGTTTCCTCTTACTGATGACTCTCTTCCGTCTCCGCAGGCTGGGGGGTTCTCATGTATAGCACGCTCAGAGACCTTTCCACATGCTTTCTAATATCCATGTCTTGTCCCTTAACGTCAAGAGACTGAACAGCCCTACCAAACGACGGGCTTTCTTGTCTTATCTTGAGCGGTCGGATGCCCATATCTGTCTGCTTCAAGAAACACACCTGCTCTCCACAGATACCCACAGATTGAGGTCCAGGGCCTTCCCTCACCAGATGTTCTCTTCTAATACTTCTAAGACAGCGGGGGTGGCGATCCTGGTCTCCGCTAAATTCCCGGGACAAATAGGTATCAAACAGGCCGAAATTAGGGGTAGGCTTCTGGCACACTTTTACTTTGGGCGCCTGTGCATTCACGATAGCTACAGTGTATGTCCCTAATGGTGGACAAGAGCGCTTTATCAGGGACGCCATACACGAGCTCACGAGTCTACCAGACAAAAATATACTTCTAGGGGGTGACTTTAATCTGGCCTTTGATGACGCAGTGGACCGGTCGGGGCAGCGGTGGGGGCAGTCTGGGGCCCTTTCGGGGGAAGGGAAACGGCTCCTCGCAGAGGCTGGACTCACAGACATATGGAGAGCGCATCATCCAGGAGCCAGGGAATATACCTTTTACTCACACCCTCACAAGACGTACGCCAGAATGGACTATGTACTCACCTTTGATTCCCTGACGAAACAGACACGGGACGTAGAGATTCTTCCCTGCCCCTTATCTGACCACTCGGCTGTGCGGATATCCCTGTCTCTGACTCTGCATCATCGACGACCTACTCGCAGGTTCTGGCGTTTACGCGAGACCATGTTGCAACGCCCCTCAGTAATACGGCAAATTCAAAAGTGCATGACTGATTACTTAGAGCTTAACGACTCCCCCACCATATCTGTGATGACCCTATGGGAAGCACTGAAAGCGGTAGTTAGGGGGGAGTTTCTGGGCATAGCAGCGGCCGATAACAAGGACAGGAGGGAAAAACGGGAGCGCTTACTGGGAGAGGTGGCCGAACTGGAACGCATTCATCAGAGGACAGGGGCCCCTAGGGTCTGGAAGCTTCTTAAGGCAGCCAGGGTGCCGCTGGCGGGGCTGGATATTGATCGGGCTGAGTACGCAGCTCTCCGCCTGAAACACGCGTTTTATGTGGGGGGAGATAGGGGCGGGCGTCTCCTTGCTAATAGGCTCCGTGCGCAGCGACAAGCGTCCCGAGTCACTGAGATCCAGGATCAACAGGGGCGAGATTGGGATACAGATCCCGAAATCGTGGACACATTCCGACAATTTTATGAGACCCTCTACGCGACACAAGCCCTCCCCGAGGATGGGCCAACTCACTATCTTCAGGGAGTTGCCACAGCCACATTATTACCGCGCCAGGCGGAGGAACTTGAGGCTCCCATCCGCCTGGAGGAAGTCATCTCTACAATCTCCCGTTTGAAGCTTAATAAATCATCAGGCCCAGACGGGTTCTCCTCAGTTTTTTATCAAAAGTTCTGCGCAGTGCTGGCCCCACTTCTAGTACGGGTTTTTAATTCGATCAGGTCTAACCCGGCTTCCTCCCTCCAGCCCTCCATGTTAGAGGCGCTGATAACTGTGATCCCTAAACCGGGTAAGGATAAGCGCCTCTGTGGGTCTTTTCGCCCTATATCCCTTCTCAATGTCGATCTGAAGTTTTTTACCGGCATTCTGGCGAACAGACTCTCTAGACACCTCCGCGGGCTGGTCGATCCAGATCAATCCGGGTTCATCCCTGGACGCCAGTGTTCCGACAATACCAAGCGGCTTCTTCATCTAGTGGACCGGTCGGAACGCTTGCCAGCGGAACGCGTGATTCTTTCGGTCGACGCTGAGAAGGCGTTCGACCGGGTCCACTGGCCGTATCTTCGGGCGACCCTGGTTCATTTCGGCCTACCGAGTCGCTACATCGACTGGGTCTTTAGTAGCTAAGCCAACCCCACGGCCACGGTGCGGGTGAATGGGACGGCGTGGTCGGCCTTTCCTATCTGTAGAGGGACTCGGCAGGGATGTCCGCTGTCGCCGCTCCTGTTCGCCCTTTATATGGAACCTATGGCTCAACGGGTCAGAGATGACCCCAGTATCAGAGGGGCGCGCTTCGGGGGGACGGAGCACAAACTCTGTTTATTTGCGGATGATGTGGTGGCTACATTGGAGCATCTTAGGGAATCCTTACCTGCCTTCTTGGACGAGTTGGACAGGTTCGCTCTTGCCTCGGGCTTCAAGATTAACGTGCACAAGTCACAGGCCCTAGATCTTTCCTTGGGGTCGGAGACGCGGGGGATGCTACAACACTCTTACCCGATTCAGTGGGCCCGTGACTCCATTTCCTATTTAGGATTGCAAGTTTCCTCCACTATTACGGACATCAAAACGTCAAACTACACAGAAATCCTGAGACAAGTCCATGCTTCCCTTAGGAAGTGGAGACCGCATTGCGGCGGTGAAAATGGTGATATTGCCTCAAATTCTCTACCTGTTTCATACGCATCCGCTGGTGCCACCAGTTGGGGTCATACGTTCGTTGCAACGAGACATAGAGCGCTTTGTCTGGCGGGATCAACGGGCTCGGATGCGCCGGGAACTCACCTATAGAGACCCAGTGGAGGGAGGTTTGGGTATCCCTGACCTTTTAGCCTATTGGCGGGCGGCCTAAATGCGGGCGCTGGTAGAGTGGTCACGCCCGGAATCTGAGAAACACTGGCTGTTTATGGACAGGTCACTTGCTGGTCAGCCCCTATGGGGAGTCCCTTTTCCCGCGCGTGCAGGGCGACCTCGCAATCTGTATCTCTCCGAGGTGACCCGTCCTATCCTGCTGGCCTGGGACAAGGTTGCGGTTCCTAGGGGCCTTACGACACTCCCGTCCCCGATCACGCCCATAGCACAAAACCCTGGCTTTACGCCGGGTCTCGATCCTAAGAGGTTCCACCACTGGACCACAGAGGCTTGCCGCTCCATAGGCCATCTTTTTGACCTTTCGGGGCCCCGTTCTTTTCCTGACCTTCGGAAAGATCATGGGATTCCGGAGACGGAACGATACCGATACTTACAGATCCGCCACTGGGTTCTCCACGGTGACGTGCGGGAGGGCGCGGAGAGACACCTTACCCTGTTTGAGAAGTGGTTGCTCACACGACATAGTGACACACGACTAACGTCGGACTTATATAAGTTTACTAGAGACACTACTGACACTGGGAAGACTCCTGGCCAACTTCGATGGGAGGGGGAGTTGGGTAGGGCCCTGACACAGAAAGAATGGATGGACATTTATTATAGGGCCCGACGCACAGCGCGTAACGTCGCTTCCATTGAGACTGCCACTAAAGTGGCCACTTATTGGTACCTAACACCTGTACGGCCCCATAGAGGCAACCCTTCCCGCAGCCCGCTGTGCTGGCGAGCCTGCGGTTCATTGGGCACCCTTACCCACTTACTGTGGGAGTGTCCCTCCCTGGGGGCATATTGGCAGCAGATCCTTGACGACGTGGACTCCCACTTTGACACCCAGATCCCTAGATTCCCGGCCTATGTGCTTTTGGGCCTCCCTAACGCCATCACCTTTCCCCTTAAATCCCGGAGGGGTAAACAGATGGCCCTCGCCCTAGGGGCGGCGGTCCAAAACGTTCTAACTCATTGGGGTACCAAGACAGTTCCTACACGCCTGGGGTGGCTCCATAGGTTGAGGGCCATTTTGGGAATGGAAAAGATCTCTCTCTCTCTCTGACTCACCCAGGGGCTTCTTTTCACGATCTGTGGGCTCCCTTCCTCACGTTATTGACCTCAGAATTCACGGAACTCACTTGCCCCAAATACCTGCGACTACTGAGACTGGCGGACCCCCCTAGATTGTCTAGCCCGGCCACCTTCACTTCCTAGTGTGTCCTCTAGGGCTTTTTCCTAGATTGTTCTTAATAGGCCCCTCTGATAGCGCTGTGTTTTTCCTTGGGGAGGAGGAGGGTGGGGAGGGAGAGGTTCTGTTTCTCCATTTTCTCATTGACTGGCCGAACATAGCCCTACGACTGCCGGGTTGCATCCCGAAAACCATAGAGCGTCCTGGCTCGTTCATTATTTTTCTGTGCTGAAAATCAATAAAAGAAATTTAAACAAAAAAAAGTGGAATCGCAAGCCATTTGTCTCCCAACCATGGAGTTTCTGTCATCGGCACTTCTCCTCCCTTTTTCCACAAGAGCAGTTCAAACATGAATGGCTAAATATCCTAGTTTGCAAATGTTCTGCACATAATTATGGCTCTGCCATATTTGCCATATAATACATCATCTGCTGCATAATCTGATGATTTTAACTAGTAAATTGTTTATAGCTCAAACGGATCAAAAGTTCCTAAAAAATGTGACTTGTTCTGCTGTGAAGTGGAGGGCCCTTTGCAAAGGTTGACTGGTCACCTTTCTCACTGCTGCAGTTGTATGTTCCACTGGTACTAATGAGGCAAAATCTTTCCAGAGACTGTTAGCGTGTGTAACATGTCAAAATAATAAAGTATCAGAAAATGTACAGCACCACTAATACCAGTGTAGGATGTCAGAGCACTTTACATCACACAAATTACACAGAGACAATCAATCATACGTGTGTAAATCACTGTAAAGGAAATGTTACATAAGACAAAGGACTACAAGGTGTAGGAGTCACATGACAACCATACTAGTAGGCAGCATAGTTTAACAGTGATTGGTCTGGAAAAACACAAACTCTGAATTTAGAATGCAATACCATGGTTGGGGGTTCTCTTCAATAACCAGAATTGATTTCTATCCAAATGAACCCTTTTTGCAACATTAGGATAATCAAAGACTGGGGAAAAAATCATAACACTCTAATTTATACCTTGCAGTTTGCATGCAGCTCTTACATGACAGTTAATAGCTCATTGTTCTATGTTAGGATTTTAACTTATTAACTGCAAGTAACAATAGGGTCTCTCAGACAAAAGCAGTAACCCACTGACCTATTTACATTATGTGCACTTTGTGATCTGCATGGTACATGTTCTTAGCAGCAGGCACATTAACCCTCTGAGCTTCCTTTCCATGAGTCAAAACTTCCACTAGACAAAACACCATCTCTCTCTACTAAGAACATTAATCACTGGAGCCATCATGACATTTTTATTGTTGCCGAAAAGTGTTGGAGGCCAGGAAGAAGGCAGCAAGTGCTTTTAAAACCATATTATACTTACAAACACGACATCCCCACATGAAGTCAGCGCCCGGTGCGGTCGCACTGCCCTAGAGCCACCCTGCTCAAGGGTCCTGTGACCTCAGTGACATAGTCACTGTCACTCTATGGTGTGCTGCTTCATAGTCCTGCCCGCAAGACTGGAGGTGAACTTCATGGATTGTGGTGGACAGGCCTTCAAGGTTAACCCACACTTGCCACTGCTAGGGTCCACCTGCTGGTGCTAAGACACCAGGGCTTCTAAGATCTTGTAGGGCCTTCTAAGGTCTAGCATGGGAATGTGCTCCCTTAGGAGAGTGGTCTGGGGGACTGGTCAAGAAGGCTGAACCTGGTTCCCCAGTTCCAAATTCAGCAGCTCTGACCATAGTGCCACATCCTCTCCCCCACTGAACACCATACTGCCCCACTGAGAGAAACTTGCACTGCACTGACCCGCTATAAACACCTGGATGTGACTCAATTCAAATTACACACTAGACAAGAGCAATATGCTGCCTAAAAAAAAATTAACAACATCCTAGAAAAAGCAAACACTCATAGGGAATGCAAGATTAAGTAAATCATGTGAAATGTAAGCAGGAACAACATGGTTATCTTTTTCCTTTTACACTCGTTATTCAGAAATTAGTGAGTGCTTTTGCCTGAAAAGTTAAGGCCATGACTACAGGGCCCAGAAGGGACCCGCTTCAATGCCCATTGCTTATATCCTTACAAAACGTAAGCAGTATGGTTTAAAAAGACCACATTCGTGAACACAGAGCAGCTGTACACATTTTGTTTTCCAATTCACCCATCAAGCAGGTTTTTCAGTACCTCCAGGAATGGTGCACTTTCCCACCCAGGGAAAACAATGTTGTTCAAAGAGAGACGAGAAAACAAAAGTAGCGCTTCACTGGCAAACACTGTAAAGTGGCCATAATGTGTTTAGGTGTGAATAAATCAATCTGGCCACCTTGCAGCCACTCTGTCTTGCTTTAGTTAGTTAGTTTTAATATTTGGAATGTTTTATTTCTCTCCACCCCGAGGCTGCACTTAGAAATTGAAAAATATCAGAAAAAGACAACGTTTCCAGCAAAACTGTTTTTAGGTTGAGCCTAGCGCAGCGTGCAAGCGCTGCTTAGGAGATGACCTCTTGGAATTGGTCTGTACTTTTTCGCAAACTCGTGCATGTACTGCACTGTTTCCAATGAGTACTCGTGCATGTGCGGCATCCACCTTGCGGGAGCGAGCAGCGGCGCCATCTGTTTCCAATTATCACGCCCGCGCTTGTTTACATTTGCCTGTCTCGCGGTCGCGTTAATTGGAAACGGATGGCGGTCACGTTCACTTTTGCGGCCGCGCGTTTCTTTTATGACCGTCTTTAATATGTATCCACGATCGCTCTATGGGAAAGGAGGGAGCGTGGAGGTCTTTGAATCATGCAACATGCATTGTAGGGCTACTCAGGAACCCAGACGCGCCTCCGGGGCTTATGAAATACGTGGAAATAATTTTAAGGCACATTATATTAGCCAGCTAATGTACTCTTTGAACTCAGCGGTTACCCAAGCCACTCGGATTCACGCAGAAGGACATCTATGTACCAGTTTCCCCTCCGAGCAACCCCTTTTATTTTTTTTACTGTCAATTGTCATTTTTAGTGTTGACATTTTGGTAATTCTTTTTGAAATATGATTTTCATAAATCGGCAATCGAACATTTAGCAAATGGAAATTGGTACATAAACGTGTGATTGAAAGCTTCTGCTCCACTTTCGCAGTCGGATTCTTTTATTACACGGGCAATAAATTGAAGAGGGTGACGGATGATTCATTAAAGGCAGTGGAGCTCAACACGTTTGCGGCACTATTTATAGAGACCCTTGCCAGGTGTTTTCAGAACAATAATTTTCGGGTACAAGTTGGGACATGCCATCAGTAACCTGTTACCAGCATATAAATCCGGTTATAGTGTATCAAATGCGGGTTTGTGTATGCGCCTCTTCATTCTGGTTTTCCAGGTCAGCTGCCTTCCATCACTAGGACTGTACTTTTTATGGCAGCCATGCAGACGAGTCTTTAGCATGTGCGCAAATCCATCTTCGATGTTAGTGCCCTACATTTTGTCATTGATAGGACCCCCCCCCCACCCCGCGCGAGAACTGTAGCTCGCCCATGCTTAAACGCATCTTTAGAAATCCTCTTCAGACCATAATTATGCAGGCCACAGTTTCCCTGCCGTTGACCTTCAACGCTCTGTGAGAAACAGAATTTCTGACCTACATTTCCAGCCCCTTGCTTTCACCTCATGCGGTAAACAGGTGGATGTCAACATCTAGCACGGTCTGCAGTGAAAAGCGAAAGTCACAAAAGCACATGTTTCAAGGATCCTTGTGACACGCGCTGATGGATATTCTATTTATTGCTTGGATGTTTGTGTACCACAGTTCTGTAAATATGTTCGCCTCTAGGCGCTTTAGGGATTGGCTTTCTATCACTCAATTATGCCCACACGAGCCTTTCATAGAAGGCAATATGTTAAGCAGTTTACCAAGATAAATCGTCAAAAAACCGGATACTACATGAAAGACAAATGGTCAAACAGCAAATGAATTAAGGTATCCAAACTGTACTCAGGTGTAGAATAAGGCTTCTGAAAAAAATCTGAAGGGGCAAGTGTGCTTCAAAATCAAATCAAATTCAGCTTTATTCGATTTTTATCAATAAAAATCAAAAAAGCACAATTAATAACACAATCAATGTCACAGTAAAAATATTCTTGTTATATATATATATCTCAAACAAAGTAAAAAATACGTGAAATTTTGTGTTATTTTACATTGTATTCCTGTACCTAATAACACTTTTAAAAAAGAGACAATAGTCATTGTATGCAGCTGATTTTCCAAAGACTGCAGCTTCAGATAGGCTATTCTGCATTGTCTCAAATTCATGCTCTTCAAAATTGGTATTAAAAACCTTTTCCTAGGTAACATATAAAATTTACAAAATAAAATGACATGCATTGTAGATTGGGGTGAAATATCGTCACATGGACATGGAAGTAAATTTCTCGACCAATCATTAACCTCGGGAAATGTGAGCATTCTATAAAAAGTTCCAAAACGAAAACGGGTTAAAAGCATGCGATCGAAACTTCCCTCAACTTGTTCTAGATATGGTTGTATACCTGGGCAGATTAACAATAATTGATTTTCCATGACAGTTTTTTTTCCCTTTCCTTTAACCAACGTTTGTTCTCTAAATAAGACAAACACTCTATTTTTAAGGACTTTCTTGAAACGTCAGCCATGCTCTCAGGGACCGCAAAAAATTCGGAGCGGCCAATCTCATTAGCCAGTCCTTTAATATAGCCAAGCCAAGGTATGAGCGCAACTCTGTCAAGTTTTAAACAGTCCATGATAATATCCTGATTGAGGCTAGTTTCTGTTGATACCCAGACCTTATGCCAAAGTAGTAGAGGATTAATTCTAATAATGTCAGTAATAAAATGCAATCCAAGCTCCGAGTGACAATTAAAACTAGCTGTAGAGCTTGGTACTGCCAATAAATATCGCGTAAATGCATTCTCACAGGTTTGTAGGTGTTGCACATCCGCAAATCCCCATATGCCTGCCCCATATATGGCCGTTGATAGGCATTTAGATTTATATATAGCTAGTAGCTCAGGGACCGGCCTACAACCTAGTTTCCTGGAGAAATTAATCACCGCACCTATTGCTCTCGAGAACATTAATTTTCTTGCTTGAATAGCCGCATTCCAGGAGCCTGTGCGATCAAAATTTATTCCCAAATAAGAAAATGTATCTGTACTTTCAATTTTTTTGTTGTTAATAAAAATATTGCATTTTTTTGTCGCTTTCTTCCCACATTTCATTGTATAAGTTTTACTAATATTCACATTTAAACCCCTGTCATACATAAAATCTACAAAATTATCAACAGTTCTTTGCAACCCTATTTGCGTCCGCGCCATTATGACCGCGTCATCGGCGTAGAGAAGGATTGGGATTGGAATATTATTAATGATCGGGTAGTCCTGTCGAAATTCAGTTAGGTATTGTCCAATATTATTAATATATAATGAAAAAAGGAACGGGGCGAGTACACACCCCTGCCTTACTCCCTTTCTCATTCGGAATTTAGAAGAACACTCCCCCTGCCTCCCAAAACGGACCCTTGCCCCAGCCTCCCTGTACAGTTCCTTTAAGAAGGTAAGTAGTGGTAGGTCCACTCCCATCCCTTCAAGTACACCCCACAATTTCTCATGCTTCACGCAATCGAACGCCGCACTGAGGTCAACAAATGTCAAGAATAATTTTTCATCCTTTGCTAACGTATATTTATTTATGATCAGAGTTAGATTTAATCCTTGTTCTATCGTCCCAAGCCCCGCTCGGAACCCATATTGCAAATTAGATAAGAGTTCTTTTTCATCAGCCCATGTTTGCAATTTTTTCAATAGTGCCCTCCCTACCACTTTCAAGAGGGAATCCAGCAGGGAAATAGGACGATAGCACATTGGATCACTCCGATCTCCTTTTTTAAAAATTGGGATCACTATTGCATCCGACCATGTGGGGGGGAAACCTTGTCGAGTACATCTAGCTAGAACATTCGTTAAAAGTGGGGCCCACAGCTCGATATTACTTTTGTAGACATCCACAGGGATGCCATCCGGCCCCGGTGCTTTACTTGAGGCACTCTCTTTTATAGCCATGGTAACCTCCTCCACCGAGAAACTGATATCTATTGGAAATACTGTACTCTGTTCAATCTCAACATTCACCACACCAACTGGAACTGCCTCGGCTTGTACATTGGTCACCTCATCGAGTACGTCGGACACATCATTACAGAGTCCAGTAAAGTGCTGTACCCATTTCTCCTCAGAAATGGCAATATCTACAATATCAATATCCCTAGTTGCAAAAAAGGGTGCATTGACCGCTTTCCAAAAGGTATTGTTATCTTTTCTTAGGCATGCCTCATGTAATGTCTGCCACGTCTCCTGTTTCAGTTGTAGCTTCCGTTTTTTTATTACCTGCTGATAAACCTTTCTAGCCTGTCTAACTTCCTCTCTGTCTCTATTCTCCCTTTGCAAAACTTTCTTCAGATGGTTATTTGCCTTACTGCATTCCCTATCAAACCAGTCCTGTGTCTTATGCACTCCCGTTTCTGCTCCCTAGTTAATAGTTTCTGTATCTCACCCGTAATTTTAAGGAAGGCATTCAGAACATCTTCATCTTCTCTATCCTCTGACAAACAGACTTCTAGGTCTTCTCTAGACCCTTTGAATAGTTGATTAATAAAAACAATAGGATCCACTTTCGACCAATTCAGAGAATACCCATTTGTACTAGTGAGGTTGATGTTATAATTATATTGTAAGTCCTTATCCCTCTTTTCTCTATCAGCACTCTCCATCTCAAGAGCAAAACTGATTGGATAATGATCACTCCATACGATACAATGAGTTTCAAAGTTACAAACATTTCTTGAGTACCTATTTGAGACTAGGACAAAATCGATAGTAGAGTTACAACCTCTACCATTAAAGGTAGGCTCAAATGGTACTAAGGGATTACACAGCTCATTAGCATACCCAAGATCAAACTGGAAAACAATTTCATTTAACATATCGCCCAGTGTTGTGTGTGAAAAATGGGCCAGCGTATCATCTTTATCCATTCCTAATCCACATATACCATTTTGGCTGTGTTGACACAAAAACAATTATAATCACCCCCCATATAATGCACACATCACCTGACATCTCGTCTTCCAACGTATTCAAGGCTTTACATAGGGTCTCTATTACACTCACTATATGGGCTTTTGGGATGTTGTTGTAAAAGTTAATCAGCACTGTGCAGAACCCTCCTACTATATGCATAACCAAAATCTGGTAATAATCCGTCTCAATTTTAAGTTTTAAATTGGTTACCCCCAGCATATTTGAGACATAGATACATAATCCACCTTTATTACGACCCTGTACACTAATGACCGCCGGCGTGTGGAATGTTTGATAACCCATAATATGTCTTTCCTCAAGTAACCAAGTTTCTTGGAGACAAATTATGGAGTATTCTACTACATCTATTAGCCACCGTGGGTCTGTCACTTTTGTAGCAAGCCCTGCAATATTCCAAAATAGTATCTTACAGGCTTTAGCACTACCTTCCTTTAGCTGTTTACCTCAATTAACGGTTCCCCATTATGGGGTATCCTCCACGCTGTTTGTGACCCAGTTACTTTGGAGCTAGTTTCCATTTTCCTCCTGGGTTGATTTATATTTTCCTCAGTGTCTACGCCCTTCAACATTAGATCTAATTTCATGACAGAGACTTGCCCACTACTAACCACAGACCCTTGGACACTTAGTTGTTCCTGAATTTTATCTGTGGAAGTTAATAGGTCGTCCTTTGTTGGGTGCCCCTCCCCACTCACGTGCTGAGCCAGTTGTCAATCTATATCTTCAAGAGTGGCTAACAATTCATAACGATTGCGTAGCGGAATGTTAAATAAGCTCTGTGTATTATCATCCCTTACATAATTTTTTCGGTAGTTCATAGTTTGGGGCTGATAGAAATAGCCAAGTGGTATTGCATTAATTTCAGTGTGGCTATACCATGCATTCCCTGTCCTTGACAGAACAGCTTGTACTAGCCTAGGATCGCTAAAGGTCAAGACAATACAATCACCCTGGAATGATTTCCGGCCATTTCCCACCCATTTAACCCGTCTGACCATTTTAAACTTTTCAAAGAGGGGGTTTATAAGGCCAGTTTTATTACCTAGCCAGAAGAGTGACTTATTTTGCAAACCCTCCCATGTTTCATGCACAGACTTATGTAGACAGGGGACATTAGCTAAAATTACTATATAAGGGGTGGCTGCTGGTGGTAGATCAAGGAGATTCATCGCCTACGGGTTCCCTAATCTCAGTTGTATGCCCCGCTATACAGTTGTTATCTCTATTCCTGTCCAGTACTGACTTGTTATTATTTCCTTCCGTATTATTACATGGGGGTGTCAATCTATATGTGGCTGCTCTTACCATACCTGGTATTGAGTTTTTATTTAAAGCTCCTGCAGCTACAGTCCTCGCATCACAATTCCCTCCTTGTGTGGCTGTGAGTGAGCTGCAGGGACGATTGACATTTGGTTGAATATTCTCGTCATGGGTAGTAGCCTTATTATCATTTCTTAAATAACCCTCTATAACCTCTACCCTTTCTATTAGCTTTTCCAATGCTCCAGTTACATATTTATGTAAATCATCAATTTTCCTAGTAATGTTACCAATATCAATCATCTGGCCCTCAGTTAACGTATTCACAATGGGTCTCCCTAAACTGAGCCTTTTAGTTGCCCGTTTTTTTGGTTGTATAACCACATATTTCCTTTTCTTAGTTAGCATTTTTACGCTAGGTTTACTGGGTTTTACAACACTATTCACATCACAGTTTAATACATTTACCCCCTCAATTACATCGGGGTTCCTATGGCGTTTAGGCGGTGGCCGAGAGTCATCTTCTGGATCACTCACATAAATAGTCTCTAGTATCTCCTGTGTGCACCCATTCTGTGCACACTGGGCAGTTTGACCATCAGATGTTAAAACTAAAGGATTGTTAGGGGAAATAGCACAAGTATTGCTTGCTGTTAGCAAGCCCAACCTGCCTTGAGAAAGTGACTCTTCCACAGTATTTATTTGTTCCTCAATAGCTCCCATTGCACCAGTCAAATAAGTCAACAATGATTGTTGTTTTCCCGTTCCCTGGTCAGTAGAGGTTGTGGGGCCAGACTTCCTTTTGCCCATTTTTTCCTAAACACTATTGATCCGTCTTCGTAAATTAAAATCAGGCTCGGAAAAGCGGGAATAATCCAAATTTATCAAGAACAAGAAAAATAGAGGAATAAATAAAAACCCAACCTTAGAGGGGTGGCCCAGCCCGGCCTCTATCGGTCTATGACGCGCTAAGACGGGCCCGTCTTGGCCCAGTCTTCGCCCGGACGCGTCCCGCGCGCGTCCCGCGCTGCGGGTGCCGCGACCGGCTTAAAATAGCGTTGCAGCCCCTCCTGGGGCTGTGGAGAAAGTGCGATGTGCAAGGGTCAGCAGCAAAGGGAAAGTACACCAAACGCGGTCTCCCGCGATGCGGGTGGCGCGACCGGCTTAAAATAGCGTTGCAGCCCCTCCTGGGGCTGTGGAGAAAGTGCGATGTGCAAGGGTCAGCAGCAAAGGGAAAGTACACCAAACGCGGTCTCCTTAAGTGTGCTTAAAAAACAGAGGTCAGTAACACGAGTTTACTTTACTAGAAGTTGGCCAAACCCATTCGCCAAGGTAATCATGATATAAAATAGTAGTCATGCCTTCACTAACCACGTTGCTTGTTAAACAAGCATTGGCATAGCCAATAGGTCTCGCTTTTGGGACCTTATAAGTATTTAGTTATGCAGCAAAATATCCTTGGTGCAACAACATCAACTGTTGCATGGCTAAAAACGTATAAGGTCCCAAAGGCGAGACCTATTGGCTATGCCAATGCTTGTTCTTTTTGGATCCATTTCACAGGGGAGAAAATAAACGAAAGGAGGAAAGAGAAGGTAATACCTGTTTCCTGAAGTCTCGGTTCTCACTAAATGAGGAGGAGCGAGACAGAAAGAGAGGGAAGAGGGGGAAGAAAGGGAGGGGGCGGCAGCTGCCAGCGGCAGGAGAACTGGACACTGTCCTTGTCTTCTCTGGGCACGAAGGAAAAGGAAAAGACAGAGTCATTTTCCTTCTCTGCCCGTTCCGCCCGTCCCCAAAAGCCGAGACTTAACTATCGGCCTTGGGGATTTCTGCCCTCCGGGAGGCATGTTTAAAATAAGAAAGTAGGGGAAAGGAATCTATGAAATTAGAGAAGTAAGGGAACGCCGTGCCCTGCCGATCCCGCCCACTTCGACCACTGGTTCTGAGAGAGATCACACTGACGTCACTGCTGGAACTAGGAGGGAGATGAAACTTTAGTACTTTGCTGGGAGAGCGCTCATTGTGAGGGTCGTGCCACCTGTCTGCTTTAGGGTGTTACCAGGTGTTCAGACTGAATGCAGAGAGAAAATACCTCACGCGCTGCTGAAAGTGGGTACTGACAGGCACACCGGGAGGAAGCCCATGTTATAAGGCATTGAAGTGATGGAGCTAACGATGTCAGACATACTCTAGTGGGAAACTTACACTTTCACAATAATGCACACTCTTGGACTTGAATTAGGCGCTGGGAGAAAGAGATGACCATCAATCTCTTTTTAGTCACCCTCAAGCCTATTCAGAATGCACATTTGTCAGAAATACATACAAAATGTACTGCTTATCTTGAAAGGTCAGATCTATATGCCCGAATAAAGTGGTATAGCCTACGAATTTAAAGTGTTCTTTTTTGTGAGTCCACTTCTG
This sequence comes from Calotriton arnoldi, assembly GCA_963921515.1. Lineage (NCBI taxonomy): Eukaryota > Metazoa > Chordata > Amphibia > Caudata > Salamandridae > Calotriton > Calotriton arnoldi. The sequence continues at coordinate 6,082,580 of CAWUFW010000112.1, read as the reverse complement.
TGAGGTTTTAGGTGAAGTCTTGAGAAGCAGTCTGGGTACCAAAAACAGAAATTGTTCTGGATGGAATGCTAGAAGATATGAGACATGCAGAGATTCAGGGTATCATGCAAACACCTCCTAATGCTATCGACAACAGACAGATGTATCAATAATGGAATCCGTAGAACCTCAATTGCTGAGACATTGGTTTCAGGGTACTTCAAAAAGACTTTACAGACTCGATGTTGGTTCCCGCAGTCCAATGGCCTGCAAATTTGAATGAAATATGGTGCATGTATGCAGCAAGGGCTTCGTTACCGCTCTTTTTACATCAGCTGGGAAGAATGAGAAACAGTGTAGCTCTAAATCAGTTTTAAGCCACAGCACCCATTAGTCCTCTCCCACTCCAGCGTTTCCAGGATGACTTCTGGAGGAGGAGTAAGCATGACTTCACTTGCAGGGCAGGGCTGTGAGAGTGACCTGTGGGGAGTGACCAGAAGACAGGTTTGGTGTGGGACAATAAAATGTGTAGACCTGCCTAAGGGATGGCAGTGACCAAGAGAAGTAGCTGTTAGTGGCCAGGATTGGACTTTCAGGGATGGAGGGACGTAGTAAATGGTGACCTGAGGGAGAGCAAGTGGGCAAGGGAGATGGTTACCAACTCTGGACGAGGGGAGAGGAATCTGTGAGGCGAGGTGGTGATGGTGACCTGGGAAGGGAATAAAGGTCACAGAAACCTGCAGGGAAAGGTTGAGGGTGACATGGAGATTGTGGCTTCCTCGTTTTCATAAGTGCTGCATTATAAATACTGGACCTGTACCTTTAACAATGTGCCTAATTTTAGGAGATGTATACCAAGGCACAATAACAGAGTTCAGTTTAATGCCCCAGGACTTAACTGAGATGCCTGTGTTGGCACGCTGGTACTTACACCTTAATCTCTTTGTAAAATCCTCAAAGATATTTCCCCATTGGTCGTATGGGCGTTTGTTAGTCAACTTGAAGCGCTGTAAGGAGTGGAGAGGTGTGGTGCAGCGGCCAGGGCAGCTGACTTCGGAGCACAGGGCTCCCGGTTCGATCCCCGGCTCCGGTGGCAGCTCAGCTCAGCACCATGTGACTCCGGGCAATAGCTCACTTAATTTCCACAACGGCCCCCAGCAGCTTGAGACCCTTAAGGGTGAGTAGTTCGCGCTTTACAAATACAGATTTACATTTTTTATGTAAGGGAGCAAACATCAGAAATATATTTCTAGCTTGTGAAGCCAATATGACTCCACAATAAGGACCATAATTCAATAATTACGATTAAATGGGTTTATTTAGGATATTCGTCAGACTAGTATATAAACAGAATAGCATAAGTTCGCAAGACACAACAATATGACTTGCAGATTAAAATGTCTCAATACGTTGAGCCAAAATAATATAAGGTACAGAAGAGTAACAGCTACAAAATCAATAAAATTAATTGGCGCAAACAGGTGTTCCATTATGAAACTTCTCTTTACTATTCTAATCATAGATCAAGGATAGATTTACTAAAAAGGGGATTTCTATCCAGGGAGCATAGAAGGTGTCAGCATAGAATCGCACTTCAGTAGAAGTTCGATGAAGTAGGAAAAGAGTTCAGCATACAGCTTCACTCTTCAAGGCAATCCCAGCAAGAGAGAGATCTGTTCCCTCTCAGAGTCAATGAAAGTCTGCCTAACTGACTATGGAAAAACACCAATTAAAATAACAGTAGCTTCACAAAGCATGCATTTCTCTTCTTAGTGACTGGTGGTGAGTGTCTGAAAAGTTTCAGTGCTCCGTCCATCATCTCCTTGTGTTTGCTTTGTTTACCCTAAGTTGGGCGGGTATGCCCAGACGTGGGTCCCTTGCTCACTTTGCCACTGGATTCCAGCTAACCTGACTGATGAGGGGCGTTACCCCGAAACCGGTCCCAGGATGCTTGTTTCCGGTCCAGGGAAGACCTGGCTTGGCTGTTCCCATGAGGAACAGGGTCAAGATTGATTTGCATTTGGCTGGGTATGACCTGGGGTGGCAAAGTGAGCTAAAGAACGATGATGGATTCAACCCAGATCTAATAGTGACTGGGGGTGAGTGTCTGAGAAGTTTCAGTGCTCTGTCCATCATCACCTTGTGTTTGCTTTGTTCGCCCTAAGTTGGCAGGGTATGCCCAGACGTGAGTCCCTTGCTCACTTTGCCACTGGATTCAAGCTAGCCTGGCTGATGAGGGGTGTTACCCCGAAACCGGTCCCAGGATGCTTGTTTCTGGTTCAGGGAAGACTTAGCTTGGCAGTTCGGGCTGGACTCTTCCCATGAGGAACAGAGTGAAGACTGATTTGCATATGAGGGGCGTGGCCTGCAACATGGCCGAGTAAGACGTGCCTCTAACAAGCTCGAGGCCGAAAAAGGGGAAGACACCAAGCCTGCAGGGCCTAGCCGCAACAAGACCAACAGGTGGCCCGGGCTCACGACCCCACAGCGAGGGTCGCGTATACCAGACCTGGTGATTAGAGGGCGCAGCCGGGGCACTGTAGGACAGAGAATCTGACGGGAGACTGCGGCCTGCCGGGGGTGAGGGGACTATGCCTTCAACGGAGGGGAAGCTGAGCCAGCCGGGCCGGGTCGCATCGAGATTAATGGGGGAGCCCAGGGTCATGATCACACAGCAAGGGGCGTGCATCCCAGCCCTGGGGGATTAGAGGGCCTACCTGGAGCACCGAATGAGGGAGAACTAGGCCCTGAAGGACGAATTGCGGCCTGTAAGGGGCGCGGGAACCACGCCCGTGGTCCGGCTGAGCAAGAAGAAGACACCGAGTCAGTAGGGCCTGGCAAGAACAACGAACTCGGGGGTCTGAAGGCACCGCCCGAAACGCTGCAAGAAAGAAAGCTGGGCCTCAGAGGAGGGGACGCGAGCTGTCAAAGGCGCGAGTGGGGGCAAAGAACTACATACTGTGCCCAACCGTGGTGGACCGGCGAGCCCTCACCAGGTCGGCCTGATCCAGGAAAGAGAAGGGATCGGCTGCCCCACGCGTCGGCCGTGGTGGCAGAGACCCTCACCTGCAGTTAAGGAGAAGAGAAGGAAGACCTGCCGGAAACGCCGAAGAAACCAAGGTGAGCGGGGCTGCACGACGGAGGGACCGTAAATGCTACGGCCTAGCCAGAAAACCAGCTGTAGTGTCCCCTGGGTGAGGTGGGAGGAGTGAAGCGCGGGCGAGAGGGGCCGCGCTGCGGCCAACAGAGACATTGAGCACGCCAGGGGACTGCAGCTGGGAAAAAGGGTCCCGTTGAAAAGGCAGGAGGTCAGCCGCGGAGGGGGTCCTGTGAACGTACTGAAGACCCTGTGGGAGGCCCCGAGAGGCCTACAAGAACCCAGGCAGCAGAGGGGGGCCCCCGAAGGGGAGGGCCCCTGACAGGAAATAAGGCATAAGAGAGCAGGACAGCATACAGGCCCCCCCGTATGCTGACCCGACCCAACAGGCCAGGAAAACTCCACATAGGCCCCGGAGCACGCACCCGCAACCCACTCACAGCTGCATGCTGACTGAGGAGGTTAAGGTATCCGGACAGGGCTACGACACGAGAGTCCCCTCTCTGGCCCCGTGAAAAGAGACCACGAGCTTTGCTCATCCCCCCCCACAACACAGGGACAAGCCACTTATACAAAGCCACAAAAAGAACTGCAGAGCACCAACGGGGGTATAAGCGGGAGGCGCCAACACAGGAGCACACAAGGGACAATACCTGAAAGAGCCAGATACAGCCCCAGGGAGTAAAACCAAACCTTGAAAGGAGACAGCCTTCACCCACCATAATGGGCGAAGACAAAGACAAACAACCCAAACCCCCTAGACAAGGGAAGATGGACCGCTATACAAGAGTCGTCACCCCACCTCCAGAAATATCACCGCCGCCTCTCCCAGACACGGTGACATTACTGCAGGCGATTCAATCGTCCAGGGCTGCGCTGGAAGCCAGGATAAGAGATGTCCGCTCAGAAGTTACACTCCTTCGGCAGGACTTGCGGAACCTCTCTGAAAGAGTGACTGAATCTGAGACCCGAGTCTCAGAAGCGGAGGATGCGATAAAAGACCTTCGGAAAGGAGTAGCGGAACTACAAACAACTGGCAAAGATATCATCTGGCGTATTGAAGATGCTGAAAATAGGGCACGAAGAAATAACCTACGCTTTGTAGGATTCCAGGAAGGGGTTGAAGGGATGAATGTTCCGGAATTTCTGAATTCATGGCTAAAAAACATCATCCCAACGGATAAATTCTTTGAGTGTTTTGTGATTGAAAGAGCCCACAGGGCATTGGCTGTCAAGCCCCCGCCGGGTGCACCGCCCCGGCCCATTATAGCATGATTTCTTAATTTCCTAGACAGAGACACGATCCTAAAGGAAGACGGAGGACACATGTTTCAAGAGATCCTGCAAACGAGAAAGCTCTAACAGCAGTGCGTGGAGAAAGCCAAAGGGAATTGCAAACAGATTCAGAACGTAGGGACCTATCATCCGGAGATGAGACCCAACACCCACTAGCAATCGAAATAGCAGCCCTGGAACAAGACATGGAGACAGAGAGACCCGCAACCCAAGAAGACGTACCCGACTCAGTCTGAAGAAATCAAGGAACTGCCACAGAATCCAGCCACAGGAAAGAAAGACATGCTGCCACGCCCCAAACATCTCCTGGAAGTATATGGGGACTTAGTACCAGAGAGGCAACATGAAGGTGACAGGTGCCGAGAAGGCCTGAGACACTCTTTTACTTTCTATATATATGTAAATTTCAGTGCTATGGGAGTTTGAACTCATAGTGTAAGTTTAAAGCGGGGGTTGGGCGACAGACCTCCCCTTCTCCTCAAACACACAAACTGGTCCAGGAGAATGGGGACGAGTGTGATAAGGGGGAGGCAGGAGGTGGGGTTGTGGGGTTAGTTGGGAAGGGAGCGAGTCAGTTTTGTTAATGTTCCAGTTTTGTTGCATAGATATTACAGAATGCCCATCACAAAGAAAGATGCTGAGTCAGGGAGTAACACTGCATGCACCTCCTATTGCCAAACGAATAGACCTAGGAACATGACGGCACCTGTAGATGACCACCCTCTTACCGTATTAACATGGAATGTAAATGGCCTTGGGGATAGGATTAAATGGGGCCTGGTCGCAAGATACATCAAACGAATGCACCCAGGCATTGTGCTACTCCAAGTGACACATCTGCAGGGTACGAGATGCGGATTCCTCGGCAGGGGAGCATACGTGGCATTGGCACCCGCTGGCTACACATTTGGATCCAGGGGAGTGGCGATACTGATTAAAAAAATCGCCTCCATTTCAGCTATCACGTACATGGACAGATCCACAGTGCACATATGTGGGAGTGACTGGGGTATGGGGCAGATGTAAATTGACCCTAATCTGTGTGTATGCCCCGCCTAAGTTACAAGCACGTACACTGACCAAGGTGGCAGAGATCCTTCTGGATTCTGGATTCCCTGACCTCACTTCAATGATGTCATGCATACACATGTGGACCGTACAGGGGGACAAAACCAGTGACCGCAACCACCCCGTTGGCATGCTTCACAGACACAATGGGCCTGACAGACGTATGGAGACAATACTACCCACAGTCCAAACAATACTCGTACTATTCAGGGGCGCATAGAGCCTACTCTAGATTAGACTACATCTTCCTCCTGAGGGGGGAACTGGGTGAGATCAGCAAAGCAAAGTATCTAGCCAGGGGACTTTCCGATCACTCCCCATTATACAAACAATAGGCAGCAGAAACAGAGATGTACACCCACAATGGAGACTTGATGCATGGGAGCTGCAAAAGGGGAACATACTAGGAGGCATCAGGGCAGATACGGATGTCTGCTTTACAGAAAACATAGGCACGGTAGAATCAGGGGTTACACTGTGGGAGGCGTACAAAACAGTCCTAAGAGACAGGGCCCAAAATCGGATAGCATGGGAGAAAAGGAAGGAACAGGAAGACTTGGCAAAATTAGAGAAACGAATCCTAGCCCTAGAGGAACAGAGCACCACAAAGACAGACCCCCTAGCAACTAGACAGCTAGCCACACTAAGACAAGAATATAAAGATACGGCTTGGGAAGCCGCCAAAGCACAGGCCCTAGCTACCCTCCACCAACTCTAGGACGTGGGAGACAAAGCAGGGAAACTATTAGCCTGGCTTAATAGAAAAGAGATGGAAAACAGGTGGATAGAATACATTACAGACGAACAGGGATCGACTCATGCCGACAATGGCCAAATAACGGGGACCTTTGCCACATACTACAGGGAGTTCTATGAAACCCGCCCCCTTGGCAACTTGTCTGACATCGCCGCCTATTTGGCTGAAGTGCATACCCCGACATTAGACGCTACTGACAGAGCTGGGCTGGAGGGGGATTTTTTCATAACTGAAGTGAAAGCAGCTATAGTCAAATTACGTCATGGTAAGACCCCAGGACCCTATGGCTTACCAGTCGACTTCTATAAGCGATGTACTGACCTCCTGAGCCCCCACCTACTGACACTTTTTCAAGATGCATACGAAGAGGGCATCCTCCCGCTAGACCTGCGCATGGCCACGATTATACCGATACATAAATAAGAAAAGCCAAAAGATCGGTGCGAATCCTATTGCCCAATCTCCCTTCTTAATATGGAGGTGTAGATACTGGCGACCAGCCTATCCACAAGACTACGCAGTGTCATAACGACATTGGTGCATTGTGACCAATCGGGATTCATGCCCGGACTGGCAACCAGGTGGAACCTCCGTAGACCGCACAATTGGATGATGGCGGTCAAAGACCGAGATACCCCACACCTGCTATTATCAATAGACGCAGAGAAGGCGTTCAACGCCGTCCATTGGCCCTTTCTAGAGGCTGTCCTGATTAAATTTGGTCTGGGACCGAAGTTTAGGAAATGGGTGGTGCTGCTGTATAACTCTTCCAGGGTGACAGTACGTGTAAACGGGCGAACGTCTAGCGATTTCCCCATAGGACGTGGTACGAGACAGGGATGCCCCCTGTCTCCCCTACTCTTTGCTCTGACGGTGGAGACCTTAGCCTGCCAGATCAGGCACCACTCAGGAATACAGGGCTTTAGGATAAGTCCAGAAGACATCCAGGAGGAGAAGATTTCCCTCTATGCGGATGACATTCTCCTATTTGTCACAAAACCTGAAACTACAATCCCCACTCTTTTCCACACAATAGATATATACGGACAACAGTCAGGTTATAAGATAAACTGGCACAAATCAGTGATATATAGTCCGGGCCCAGTGACCGAATGCCCCTCACTCCCAAGGGACTTACAGGTAGCGGCCAACGGATTCACATATTTAGGCATATTCCTCACTACAGACAGTGGTATGTGTCTCCAACATAACATTAAACGAATATTGACGAAATTTAGAGAAGATGCCCAAAGATGGAAAACGCTGCCCCTCACAATAATGGGATGAGCAGCCATATTAAAAATTATAACCCTACCGCAATTTCTATATACACTACAGAATACATACCATTCCCTCCCGCAAGCGATATTCCGTGAAATAGAGACTGAACTGCGCTCGCTCCTGTGGTTGGGGAAACAACCAAGAATTGCACTACATACACTACAACGCAATCAATACAACGGGAGGCTATCACTCCCAGATGTAGAAGCATATTACTGGGCAGAACACTTAACACCCATTAACGACTGGATACATGTTACGGGCAACCACCCGACATATAGATTAGAGCGGGAAACCATACTCCCACAAACATTTCTGCATTATCTTTATGGAGGTAAGTGCTCCAGAAAACTACTCACGGCCACACAAACCACCATAGAGGCAAGGGGCAGGGCAACCAAAGCAATGTAATGGGATCCCAGAATCACCAAGGAAACGCCACTGTGGAAAGGAACCTGGTTAAGGGAAATGAAAGAGCTACGGGGATTCGGAGAGTGGGACACTATAGGAATCTCCACGGTAGGTGACATTATAGACAAAGGTACTCTGAAAAGCTTCCCCGCCTTAAAGACCAAATACACACTTCAAACATCCCAGTTCCTTAAATATGCCTAGTTAAGGCATGCATGGCGAACGGAGAATATAGATGGGACCAACCTGTCCAAATATGCTCCATTAGAAGGGCGACTGCTGCAAGGGCGACTGCTGCAAGAACAACTTACACTCAAGGCAGTGTCGATCACATACAAACCCCTAAATAATAATGCGCCGGATAGGTTAGGCAAACTTAGGACTACATGGGAAAAAGACCTGGGTACAATGGAGGACGTAGATAGATTGGGAGGCAGCCCTGATGCACCCTAGAGAAATCGCAATTAAGTCACGATTGCGTGTTATCCAGTATAAAATCCTCCACAGGGTTTATTACGACCGGGCCAGATTACACAAGATTGGAGGAGCCATAGACCCAACTTGCTGTAGATGCGGACAGGATCTGGGGAACTTCTATCACACAATATGGGACTGTCCGAATATACAGATATAATGGAAAGGGATCATAGGAGAACTTAATGAAGTAAGGAAGATGAACATACCCCTAGACCCGAAATTTATATTACTAGGGATCCCGAATGACATAGACATAGATAGACCACAACTGACACTCAGCACGCTTGGCCTAGTAGTGGTAAAAAAGGGACATAGCACGGCGCTGGGGAGACACGATCATGCCGACAATACGTGAATGGAGGACTGGAATGGATATATACATGGCAGCAGAAAGGGTCACATACAAGGCCAGAGGCTGTCCGAAAAAATTCCACAAGATATGGGATGGCTGGAGGAAATATTACGGATTGGGCATGGTGGGTGACACAAACTAGACACACCACAAAGGGAACAGAACAAGTACCCCCACAACATCCATCCAGGTACGAAGCGATGCTCTGAAAAAGGAGACATAGACGCCATACTGAAGATTTGGGATAAGGGAGATGCAATATTGGACTGTTCTAGATGTATTTAACCAAACAATATGCTATGTATGAAGGTATTACATGTAAAACGAATCCCTTGAAGAGGGCTCTATACGATACTGTGCGACAGCAATTGTGTTTTGTTACTGTTTGAAGGAAAATCAATAAAGATATTCCCAAAAAAAAAAAAAGATTGATTTGCAAATGGCTGGGTCTGACCTGGGGTGGCAAAGTGAGCTAAGGAACGATGATGGTTTCAACCCAGATCTAATACTAACTGGGAGTGAGTGTCTGAAAAGCTTCAGTGCTCCATCCATCATCTCCTTGTTTTTGCTTTATCTCTTCTTACAACATAAAGCACCAACCAGATTACTAAATGCAAAAGACATCAGCACACTCCATAGAGTGCCCATCTCATCAAAACGGGGATCCCAAAGCTCAACCTTGAGCTTCTCACCATCCTGGTACGAGATAAACAGAAGACCTCCTTCTACCATTATTTCTCCGAGTCTGCTGCCAGGTCTCTTCCCGCAGACCTCACTATCAGTCGTCTAATGCCAAAAATGAACCTTTCTCTAGCTAACAAGAAGCATGCTAACTCACCTGCAAAAGGAAAGAAACAGCCTACTAACAAGGTTAAAGAGCATATTTTTAATTGAGGCCTAAATTTAGACTAAGCGAGCTCAAACATAAATGCCATTCCAACAACAAACTTTATTTCGGTCAATATAGACCATAAAAAGTGCATACGTGATAAATGTTTACACTGATAAAACAACATGGCATAAAACAGTTTACACATGAATAGGTATACAGATTACAAATTTAGCAGCATTAAGATACATTAGAGAGATCACAGGGTGGTAGATCCGGGGAGTTCATACCTTCAACCCGTCCTCATCCAGCTACCATATCTATTTCCCTGTGTAAAGCCACAAGGGCCACAGGTGCACATACAATTTTATCCAGATAAAATCTCAATTCATCAGTAAGCTTAGTTGTTAAAACATTAAGAAGGGTTAAAAATGGGTTAAAAGATTAGAAAAAGAATGCAAACACTATGGGCTTTTATGGACGCAGTGGCGAATTTAACAACAACCAACGACCATGCCACATTGAGTTTAAAAATCGAGATACAGCAAAGACAATGGGTGTGTGAGTGTCGTACTTCAGGACTCTAAATGCCGCCACACAATGCATAAACCCTAAATTCCTGCAGAGTGGGATAAGCCAACGCTGTCTGGCTGATCTTTAGCCAGGACAGAAAAAAAAACCATGAAGCTCAGACTCTTCCACACAATTGCAGGCAGGGCACCAAAGGGGTGTAGCTTTTGACCATTTATTAGAAAAAGCACGGAGCGGCAAGGTCCCTATTCTAAACTGGATGTATAGTTTCCTTGCCAAGGTTGGTTGGATATCATCCAGAAAGGACTCAATTAGATACTCGTCTTTGATTCTCAGGAAATCGGCTGTCAAATGTCCTAAGGCCGAGTTCCCCTGGATATCTGCTAATTTATGCGACCTATAGATTCTTACCAATTCTGGACGTGAGATTACCGGACACATTTCCTCAGGGTTACTCCATAAGCTTGGTTTGCCCAGCCTACAGCATACGTCCTTTATATACAGAAACCATGGTATTTTACCCAGACCCGGGAGACTCAATAACTCCTTTAGCTCAGACTGATAGACTGCTAGTTCCGGGGTCACCCACAGTCCGCGCCAAAAGGTTAGTGGCCTAAGTCCAATCTGGTCCGCAATCGGTCTAATTCCTAGATCCAGGCGTAGGGGGGTACGGGGGGTGCTTAGGGGAAGGCCTAACAACTGCCTCATAAAGTTGTTCTCTATTTTGCTCAAACTACCCGAGGAACAGTGACCCCATAATTCAGCCCCATACATTGTTGCGCCCCTTGCTTGCACTTTGTAGATCTCCGCTATAGGCCCAGCCAGTTTGTGGGAGGAATTTCTATACATTTTTGCAATTCCCCCCGCAGTCTGGGCTAGCTTAAGGCTTGCTTTGGCCAATTGAGGGCCCCACTCAAACGTTTCTGTCACAGTAACACCTAAATAATCAAAAACTGACACCCTCTCAAGCAAGGTACCATTTAGGCAGGGATTAGAACGGGATGTGTTAGCTGGGTTGAAGACCATAAATTTGGTCTTCTGTGTGTTAATTTCCAGCCCCCTATTTTTGCAAAAAGTGGCAAAGCTATCAAGGACCCTCTGGATACCCATGGGCGACTTTGATAATAGCAGTGTGTCGTCCGCAAACATCATTGCTGGCACCTTTCTACGTGCTAGCTTTGGGGCATCATTATCCTTTACCTCAATAAGTTGGGCAACCAGGGCGTTAATAAATAAATGCACCTTAGTTGCACAGTTATGCATATACATTCAAATATATGTGGAGTAAATGTGAACATATAATAAGTAAAGGAAACATTGTTACATTAATCAATCCAATAGTAAGCATATGGATTACAATGGTTACAGTCTATTACACATGTTAAGGAAGTCAAGTCACACGTTCATATATGGATAGATATAAACAAAGTCGTGACATATAAAGGGTGGGGCCCAAATTATGCTACTCCTCCTGCATTCATTTTGTTAACTAACTTTTACTATATTTTCAAAATAAAATACAGCAAAAATTAAAGATCATTTGGCTACACAATTTCTGTGACAAACAAGTAACCACCGAACCACCGAAAAATATCACCTAGATCAATTGTTCAAGATCCTGGACTTCAGGTTTATCCATGTATATACATTGAATAGATTTGTAAACAAAGTACACAATTCATTCCGGTCTCAAAATCCTTGTGCAGGTTTTAATCTGCTCTAACTCTTTTCGTTTGGATTTGCTCAGCAATTCACCATTCTTTCATAACATCCAGCCACATATCAAATTAAGGTCCCTCATTTTGGACCAGTGCATGAGTAGGCCTAAGGACACAAATTTAGCCACATTGTATTTTATTTGGACTCCAAATGAAGACCCAACACACAGTGTTCTCAGGAGAGGGCAACTAAGCTCCTGACCACCTTGTTTAGTATATCCAACTCCCAGTAGGCGACACCACCCTGCAAAAACAAATCATAAGTAGGAAATATGCATTGTTCAAATTACATCTTTGGCGTTCCCACCCAATGTTCAGGATATATATATATATATATTTTTAAGATTGCAAGGGTAAAGTACACCCATTAAAGGAATCTCAATTATGCCAAGCAGAAGTGAACAATAATGGTCACAGTTTGTAGCCCAATCCGCATCTGTTGATTATGGCTCCTTTGCCCCTGCTGCCTAATTTGAAGGCATGGTTTCAGGCACCCCTCCATCAGTGTGCCATACAAAGTGGATAATGGGCATCCATCCTTTGTAAGCAACTTTAACACTCTAAATATATCAAGTGGGTGTTACGGGAAGACTGTATCTCAAGATACCTTGCATAGCCTAGCATACAGCAGAACATGTGCAGTCATTACATCAGACATAAGTCTAACCTGTTCAAAGGTCAGAAAACTGTGCCTCTATATAAACTGCTCATTTGTTGACATCCCCCATAATCTAAACAGCCACCAAAGCCTCATGATACAGTTTGCACAAGCTGTTCAATCACCAAAGCAACACCCCGATCGCAAATGGAAGGATCTTCAATATCAATTTTATCACCCGTCCCCAAATTCTTGGCATTGAGCCGGCCAAACGAGTCACATTAGGAAATAAGGTCAGAGGGGGCGGAAACTGATATATTATTGACATGTTACAAGGGCAGCACATCAGCAACAAGGCAAGCCATCAAGAAAGGTGCTGTAACTGGGAAGCTAGGTAGTAGCAATCCATATCCAGTACACCTTGTCCTCCATTTTCATATCTCAATTTCAGAGCTGAAAATATAACTTTAGATTTGGCAGACCAAGGCCTTAAACATACTATCTAAGTTGCTGAATATACGTTTCTGTTGTAAGCAAGAAACTCTGAAAAACGTATAAGCACCGGCGACAGGGGGACCGACCACCATTTTAAGCAGTGCAACTCTAACATTGACAGGCAGCAGGAGTCTACAGGGAGAGGCTCACAGATGTTGGCAAGACCACAACCCATATTTAACGTAATGTAGCATTCCATGTTATGTGCCCCTCTGATTCCCAAGTATTTCAGATCTCTAGACTGCCATTTCAAGCAGGGATCTGAAGGTTCTGATCTGTTGTGGCATATCAAAGCTCCCAGAGGTAACAGACAAGAGATTGCATAGATCATGCCAAATTCATTTAGGTTTTCCAGCATTATTGGACACATCGTTCATGTGACTTCAGAAAGACCGGGGTTTGTCTGCATGTAAAGATACCACGTGTAGCACCTCCTATTGTTATTTGCCAGATCAGCATATTTTTTTCTTAACATGTCAGCCATGGGCTATATCACCAGAGAAAATAAGAGTGGGGAGAGTGTAGTATCCTGTCTGCCCCCATTCCAGCTTGTGTCTGAAATGCTGTGAGTGAATTGAAGTAATAGAATGTGGGGGGTGGTTTGGAGTGGAAGCAGGAAGATAGGGACAGTTTGAGGGAGAATGCCGCACTAACAGGAGCTCTCTGCTATTGCTGTAACCCAAGGGCCTAACATGTAGTAAAGAACTTACCTCCAACCTGCAAGGCTGCAGACTCTTGTGTGAAGACTCTGCCCTCCAACTTCAACACGGAGCCCTGTCGGGTGCCACTTTCCAGAGAACAAGGCCCCCGAAGTCACATACCCTGCCCTGACCCTGGCTTGAGCCTTTGAGTATAGTAATTTGATACAGTTTATAAGAGCAGGACCAAATGATGTATGCATTAATGATTGCACTGACTGCGCAGCGAGCAGAGAAATGCCTATGTTGTATGAAACAAATCCTGCTATTGCATTTATATTGCTATTGTCAGAGGCAGCATATATTTTTATTTCAAGAATGGCACTGCTACCACATCCAAGAAGCAGCGGCACACGAGACCTTGCCTTGGCTTCCCCATTCCCCAAACAAGCGACACTAGCTCGTCTCCCATTAGCTGACTTAAGCCAGGGTGAATCAGGCCAGTGCTGTACTACCTGTATAGTTCCTACTGAAACAATCAGTAATGTGGGAGTGGTCCGACTGACATTGGCATGGCCAAATATAGACTCCTGACTCCTACCCAACATAAGCAGCAGCTCTCAAGGCGATCAATGGCAGGCAAGTAAGCTACAGAGTTGTGATTTTTTCATTGAATCGATCTATTACAGTTTGTTTTTCATTGTAAATGATGTCTAACAAATACCAGTAGGTGAAGAAAACAATAGCACCAGATATTACTCACACCAAATATGAACAACCCATATCAATCCATCTTTGAAAAATGGGTAACCCAGTTCATTTGAAATAAATGGTAAAATGCAATACTTATATTGGTGTTTCCCTTGCACTGCACAAATCCTGGTGATACAAGAATACGGCTAGCAAAGTAACTATGTCATAGAAAGGGACAGGACAACACCCCAACACTGATTGATGCACTGAGTGCCAACTCTGGGCAGCGCTGGGAGCGACATCCTGTGAAAAGCTTTGGGCCTTAGCACTTGTTAGTTATTTATGTACTTTTATAAAATAACACTGCTTTTATGGCAATCAAGCATTGTCTTTTTCATCAGCACCAACAACCTTCATGATATTTTGATGTTGAAGCAGGGGGGTGCTTGGAAAGCCTAACATCTGCTGCTAAAGCAAATGTGGGTGCTCTGCAGGGTGCACTATTGTGTTGCACCTTATACCTTGTATGTTTTTTGCGAGCACAGAAAACAGTTGAGAGAACACATAACATATGCAGGTGCACCAACGTTGTGGTGCACTATTGTGACCAAAATCAAGGCCACAGTATTGTATGTTTGTAAGAAAGTAAATTATTAATTGGGGTGGATGGTATTCGGCCACACGTAATAAAGTTGTCAACTTGTTAAGTTCAACACAAAGTTTCAATAATTTAAACCTGAGCTCAACCCCTGGTAACTATGGCACAGAGCAGACAGGCTTAACTTGGTGAAAAATAGGAAAGCATTTAGAAGTACCAAAACAGTTAAAAAGTAAAAAACACAACACAATAAAAATTCCAAGTCCAATTTGTAGAAATAGAGAAAACTTTTATAAACAAATTGACACCGAAACAACAAAGAACTAATAAGAGGAACCGTAGATATCAATTTTTAAAGATTTAAGACAAAAAGCTACAATAAAAAGTAAAGCGTCAATAGAAATTACTGTTCATGTTCGACCAGGACCTAGGCACGATTTTAGAACGACCATGATAGAGCGCAGGTCAGATATGCCAAGCAGATTCGTCCTGGTCAAAGTTTTTAACTTATAGTCTCAGAAATAGATGCCAGAATCTTCCAGTGGGGCAAGGTAGTAGGCTGTATCTGGGGAAGTCCCTTCGAAGTGAGATAGGCATTGAATGAAGTTCAGCTGAAACTGTTGTTTTTTAAAAAAAATGTAATAAAACGTATTTGCATTTTTAGTTTAATAACAAAAATACAATGGTTTACAGAAAAATGGTTGCGATTAAAGTGAATAGCAGACATCTTTGCTGTTTCACCTAAGTGCATACATGTGCATTGCCCCATACATCTTTCCCAGTTAATGATCAAATCTCCCCCATAGATTCCAGAACACAGTGAGACCACTACACTGCCACATAGAGTGAAAGAAATCCCCCGTTGAGAAAAACAATGCAGGCAAAGTCATACGGCGACAACACCCAACCTCAACAGAATAGCTCAGGTAAAATATTCCTTATGTCGATATTTCCACTGAATAGCACGAAATCTGGTAGTGATGGTGGATTCATAAGGGGATTCCAGTGCCTCATGCTAAACATCATCTATTAGTGACCCCAGGTCTCATTCCCAAGCTTCCCACAGATGCGTAAAGGAGTCAGGGGTATTAATCACCAGGGAATTTTATATGTGTGTAATTATATGCTCAACTGGTGCTTCAAGGAGAATTTCAGCTTCCAGTGGGCTACTATCTGAGAGCGCATCGAAAATTGGAGATATACAGTGTAAGGACATGCCTAAGTTAGAGGTAGCAGTAAAATTGGCTACAGTGAAGACCATACTCCGCTTGTAAGTCAGTAAAGGATTTAGACATGGTCCCCGTCATGAGATTCCCCATTGTCGATACCCCAATGGCGTCCAATTGCCTGAATCCCAATAGTTCCTTCACCTGGTGAGCTGGCGCCCAGTCCTCATAGGTATTTCACGCCTCAAGCGTTTAGCTCAGCACAGGGCTCTGAGTGTTGTATTCGAAATTGTGAGCACCACCTTTGTTGTTGGGGAAGAGGGAGGGCAGTCAAGCCGCCATATAGCAAGGGAGGAACCTGAGTCACCTGCATCGCCCATCTTTAGGATGTATATGCTGGGTCATCTATCACCATTTGTTAAGAACAACTAGGTGTGAGGCCGGTGTGGCGATTCGCCCATTAAAGGTAGGCTTAAAGCATTTTTTCAATGCTATCCTTGGGGTTTGGGGATTCCATAGAAAGTCTCTGAATAGCGCGTTGAGCTGGGTAAAGAAGGAGGATGATGGGAGACGGAAAATCTGGAGTAGGCAGAGAAGGCTGGTAATGCCACTATCTTAAAAAGTGTTGATCTACCCATGAAAGAGAGGAGGGTATGAGGACCAAAACCCAATATCTCTGGCTAGTTTGTCAAGCTGGGGATCTAGATTATGTCCCCATGTTTGTTGGGAGCCCCCAGAGACATACACTTCCAGGTATTTGAATCCTTCTCTGAACACCTGAATTTCATCTGCCCAAGTCGCTGGAGAATGAGAGGTGTTGGTCAGGAATATGGAGGACTTTGCCATGTTAAGTCTGAGTCCTGTGAAATCCCCAAATACTCTCAGGATCTGAATAACCTGAGGTCCAGACCACCATAGTTCACTCAGGAAAACCAGGATTTTATATAGTGCAAGCCTGTATGCAATTTCCCGAGCCCACTCAAATCCTTTTACCAGTGCATCTAGCTTCAGTCATTCAGTGAGAGGCTCTATAGCCAATGTGAAGAGAAGAGGAGATTATAGGTATTCCTGCCAAGTGCCATGCCGTATAGGAAATGTGTTCAATACAGTGCATCCTTTTTTAAATCTGTGCTGTCAAAGTTCTATGAAGCAATTTGATGCTACTAATGTATCGGGTCCAAAATTCATCTCCACAAGTAAGGTTTTATCTATAGGTGATATTGCAGAGTCAATGCATGGTTTTCCTGGATTTGTCTGCCCATTGATATTTACCACTCTGTATGGCCAGCCATGCAGTGCGAGCCTCATCTACCAGAGTTTGGTGCAGAATATTCTGTGATTACAGCATATCCAGGAGAACGTCTGGGTCGGGAATCGACTGATACTCCACCTCCAACATACGTGCCTCAAGGTCAGTAACCCACTGTTGCAGTCTCTTCCTCTTGCCCACTTGTTGACTGATTATCTCGCCTCTCAGTGTGTCCCGGCGAGGAAACAGATCCCACATTAAGGGACATGTAATTGTCAATAGCTGTCAATATGTGATCTCTGCTCACTGGATCCTTAAGTACCCACACACTAAGGTGTCAGGTAGGTTCATTCTAACTCGATCCCATTTATATCGAGAGTTCAACTTCAGAGTGGTCTGACAATCCACGTGCAAAAATGAGAGCCTCTGTCACCCTGTGGGCCTCAGCATTGGGCACTAAGAAATAATCTAGCCATGAGAAAACCTTGTGTGCCCTAGAGAAGAATGTGTAACACCTCTCCGTGGGGTACAGGGGACATTAGATATCTGTGAGACCCATGTTTCCCAGAAAATTAGCTAGATGTGTAGGATATGTGTGTCTCCTGGAACTGACCGAGGATCTATCCCACTGTGTGTTAGCAACCCAACTAAGATCTCCTCCCTATACCCCAGGTCTAATGGGGAGCTACATCAGGCATTCACCCAGGACCATAAGAACAGTTGGGATGTGGCATAGATATAAACATTGGATGGTTGGTGTCCTTGCAAGAGATCTACTACTGCCACGTATCTGCCTAAGTTGCCCTGGCATACTTGTGTTAGAATGAATGGGAGATGACTAAGGATGAGGATGACCACCCCTCTCAATCCCCTTTCAAAACCTGCGTGGAACACCTGTGAGAATCCCAACCCCAAATTGCCCACTAAATAAGCCTCTTGGAGGAGCAATATGTCTGGGTTGGTACGCCGGGCCACTTTTATCACAGCATCTCTTTATTTTATCCAGAAAGCCATTGACATTCGCACCGAGCCACTGGGCTCACTTCCAAACTGCTTGGCCATTACGAGGGAACAGTAGACAAGTGTTGCAGTACCATGTATTGTGTTCATGAGACCAAACTAGTGAACACATTTTCAGAGACCCATTTGTTGTAAATCCTTTGTAAAGAAATGTATAAACCCCCACTTCACTCTCCCTATACTTCTAGAACAGAAAGTATCTGTGGTGAAATGAACCAGAGACCATTGTCAACCCAGAAATAAAGCAATAAAAACGTCCCCTTGACCCAGCACATTCCCCCTCCCCCCAGCCCATATCTCAGGCCCCTATCTAATAAATATTGCAGGGGTCGGGCCTCACCTAGTAAAACATACCCCACAACTGAAGTTCGAACAATAAAAGAGAGCAGTGATCGGTAGAAATATCCAAGTGACTACACTACGGTAGTGAAGCTGCTGGTCCAGTCATTTGGGTCATCACCAACAGGTGACAGTCGCTGCTGTTTAGGGCTATTGTTCGGGGACCGGACAACTCGTCGCCACTGAAAAGAAGTGCAACACAGGTAAGTTGCCAACTCGCTTTATTCAGTCCGATCTCCACAGCTCCTGGCAGCAACTGCAGATTCCCCCACATTCCATGTACCACGCAGGGAACTCAGAGAACCCACGAGCAGAGCACTCCAGAACCCAACACCGTCCAAACAAAATATCTTTGTCACCAATTATTTCAAAAGTAAACCTCAATGATTTTGCCATCCTGGAGATAATAAAAGGCTGAGTTGACCCTGCCGCGATGTGCTCCTTTGATTTGCAAAGTACAGATAGGCCTGTGCATCTTGGGCATTTGCACAAAAATATCCCAAAGCTCTGAGTGCAATGTTCTATTCTATATGAGCATTAACTCCCTTTAGCAAAATCAATGGCCACCTCACACAATAATCTCTACTGCTAGTCTCATTTCACATACCTCATCACACCTGCAGAACATCACTGTCCACTGTGAGATGTCAGGGAGAATAATTTCCAGGGTTTTGCTTGTTGCCCGATATCACAATCATGGATAGAAACTTGCAGTCTGTCTAGTTCAATATCTGTGTGTTTAAACAGAGAGAGACCCCTTGTCGGCTACCAAGGGAGTGGGGTACTACCAGTACAAAAAAACAAATTATCCCTTGATTTACTCAATCAACAAGAACACCCTATCATTAGTGAAATTCTTAATTCATATAAAGCACATAAAAAAATTTTGGGAGGGGATCTCACTCAAAAACCCTAACACACTCAAACAATGATACCACTATAACATGCAATACTTAAAGGGTCAATTTATTTCTTTGGTACATGTGAATATTATTAAAAACACAATTTATATAGTAAAACACCTAAAATACAACACAATGCATCAATTCAACATAATTAAAAACAATACAATTCATCAGATCAGGACATAACATAACATCTTATGACACTTTTACCACAGAGACTCCTAAAAAATAGGAAAAGAACAATGATAGACAGTACACTTTGTCTTTTAACTCAACAATTCTCTAGGAATAATTTTAGCAAGATTAGCCTGGATACATATACTCTATTTTGTATCTACAGGTCCAACTTGTCCTCGGGATAATGTACAGAAATGCGTCGACGCGTTTCGATGGGTATCTGATTATTCCATCTTTATCAAGACAGTCATTATGTTCACTTTTCTTTGTGGTACATTAGGTTGTTATACCCTGAATGAAAAGGAGTTGATATTTGCACTTATTCTTATATTTCTTTTGCAGACTCGAAGTGTGGTCTGTTAGTAGATCCCCTTCTTAAACGGACGTGAATAATCACTGTTTCCCAACTGCCGTATATTCTTGAACGGTTCAATCCGGAACCCCAGGTTTCTAGTTCTGTGTCCAAAAAAACCCGCAAGAAGGACGAAGTAGGACGGGGAATCCATGAGCCAATAAGAGCGCCACGTAAGCGCATCGGCAGGTGAGGAGGTGGGTGTATTTAAGCCCCTCTACCTTGAACGTGATTTGCGGGTTTTTTTGGACACAGAACTAGAAATCTGGGGTTCCGGATTGAACCGTTCAAGAATATACGGCAGTTGGGAAACAGTGATTATTCACGTCCATTTAAGAAGGGGATCTACTAACAGACCACTCTTCGAGCCTGCAAAAGAAATATAAGAATAAGTGCAAATATCAACTCCTTTTCAGTCAGAGTATAACAACCTAATGTACCACAAAGAAAAGTGAACATAATGACTGTCTTGATAAAGATGGAATAATCAGATACCCATCGAAACGCGTCAACACATTTCTGTACATTATCCCGAGGACAAGTTGGACCTGTAGATACAAAATAGAGTATATGTATCCAGGCTAATCTTGCTAAAATTATTCCTAGGAATTGTTGAGTTAAAAGACAAAGTGTACTGTCTATCATTGTTCTTTTCCCTATTTTTTAGGGGTCTCTGTGGTAAAAGTGTCATAAGATGTTATGTTATGTCCTGATCTGATGAATTGTATTGTTTTTAATTATGTTGAATTGATGCATTGTGTTGTATTTTAGGTGTTTTACTATATAAATTGTGTTTTTAATAATATTCACATGTACCAAAGAAATAAATTGACCCTTTTTGTATTTCATGTTATAGTGGTATCATTGTTTGAGTGTGTTAGGGTTTTTGAGTGAGATCCCCTCAAAAAAATGTTTTATGGGCTTTATATGAATTAAGAATTCCACTAATGATAGGTAGTTCAATATCTGTTACAAAGCCTTATACAGGGCACCCCTACCCTGCTAGTCACAAAATTATTCTGACTACCCTCCTGAACAGAAGGACTTTTTTACATTGCATTTCTTTGCTACTCTTCACTTTTCCATATATGCTGCATTTCCCCACATGACAAAAGGACCTCGCTTACTGCCTCTTGCTCTGGAACAGGCATCCTGTGTTGCACTCTTAGAACCGTGTAACTATATTGCCATTTCCTGACAGACTCTTCTCAGTCATTCCTCTCCAGTATCCTGCTCCGCTCCCCAGCTTGGTGTACGCGTGGCATATGCGAGAGAGGCTACATGCCGGAGATAGTCTCTCTGCTGTAACACTAAGCTTTGCCTGGTCTAGACCCAATAGTCTCCACCGGAGCACTAGCAAGCACTACACAGTGGGTCATTGTGCACTGTTTTGAGTGTGGTGGTGCACTGTGATATGTGTACTATGCCATTGGAGGGGGATGCTACACAATGGGTAATGGTGCACTGTTTTGCACATTGTGGTGCACTGTTTTGCACCTCCCTGGTATGAAGATCATGAAGGACTCATGGGATTTTGGAAATTGTTTTATGTGCTCATTTTCTATCCCTCATTATTTTTTTTTAGGTTTGACGTCTGATGGCGGCGAGGAGAGCCAGATGTTTTCGTTCAAATTGTCTTAGTTAGAAGACGGGAAAAAAGTCACTTAACGTAATGTTTTCAAAAAGCTGTTTGCAATTAATTTTAAAATGTTTAGAAACATAGTCAAAATGTAGCTGTTGCTTCAAAAAAGATTGGGTATGGTCTGGTAGGAAGGATGTCCTTGACGCTTTGCTCAGGGGTATCCATTTACTACTGAACAAGGACATACTGCACCTCCTAAATGTAACATTCCTAGAAGCAATCACATACAGAGCAAAGTTAATAAATACCGCAATTATAAAAAAATAGTAAATAAATGCACTGATAAAGTAGTGGGATATGGCTTTTATCTCGGATGTGTCCGTGACACTGTCCTTATTTCCTGAATTTCTGTCCCGCTCTCCTGAATTTTTACAGTCCTGCCCAGAACTTGCCTCCATGCCAGGTGGTCATCCTATGTTTCTGATTAGATCGCACAAACGCTGATCAGCGTGCAAGCATTGTGCATTTCTGTGATGGCTTGGGGGCAAGAATAATGCCTAGAACGATTATTTCATAAGCGCATCCTCTCATTCAGAAGCTGCAATGGGTTAGTGAACTTCATTGCCTAGCCCTCAACACATCCCTATTTGAATGGTGATGTACTGGAGTACATTAAAATGTATGTCTAATTAACAGCTATACACACTGCTTGTAAAAATGAGTCGTGAACAACTATACTGATGATCACTTCCCCCTACCTGGGGCTCTCTGGAATTATCACTGCTGCCATGATCAGTTCCAGTGGGCGCCGCCAAGTTGCAGTTTGATGTACGAATGTCACGTGACAGAAGTCAGCTGCCCGTTCTAAGGCGAAGGCATGGAAGAGCAGCCCTAGTGATGTACGTAGGAGTAACGCACTCGGCACAGCGTAAAGCAGCAGATTTGTAAAGTTACAAACGCGCCGACTGCTATGGATTTTGGAAAATAAATGCATATTCAAACACGCCATCTTTATAACTATTTTCAATGAGCAATTAGCGGATTTAGTTAATAAACAATATTTTTGAACAAATGTACACACGTTAAACATATAATCATATATTATTGTTTGCGGTTATTATACAATATAGAACATTGCTAAGCTCATATTTATACTGTGTAAAATGCTGTCTTTTATTTCATTTACATCTAGCTCGATATGTGGCAGTTGTAACAAGATGGCTGCTCCCTTCACCACAGCTGTTTGACGGCATGCATGCCTGCATACGTTCTTCACGTGACTCCCTACAGCTGTCTGCATACTGCTGAGGCTGGTTGTCTTGTCAGCGGTGTAACGGGCTGTTAGGCTTTGAGAACGTCCCATGTGAGTCTCGTATTCTGTGGAAAAATGAGACAGCAGGTCACCATGATTAAGTGCATGGGAAAATTACTTTTTCTTTCTATGCGCGAGTTGTCCTTTTATGGATATGTCTTGCATGCCTATTTATAAGTACTCGATGGCCACCGAGGTACCTGTTGTGTTGGCTCATTTAAGGGCTCGTGGGTTGTACGTGTATAGAACTGTTCTATGTTGTCGGGTTCCATTCCAAGCCATTCAGTTGGTGTTGGTGACGTGGACTGGAAGCCGTTCTGCCTGGCGCTTACCTGTTCCTTATTATATACTTTATTTGGAATAAAGTTCTTCAATCAATATCTGCTTCCATTCATCTCTGCAATTGGCGACGATTTTGGATACGGAACTGCACATACAGAACCACACATTTCAACGTTACATTGACTCAGGAAATCGTTTTCGTTAAATGTGTATGGTCAACTTTAAAGTACACAGAGGAAACTGGATATACTGCGCATTTACTGCAACTATTCTTGCATTAAGGTAAGATTACCTTAACTCTGAGACTCTTGGCAACTGCCATCGCCTGCGTGCTTCAAACTGCTGTAAGGATTCCAAGCGCGAGTGCCAGCGTCGCGTGTATGCCTCTACGTATTACGGGGGCATAAATCACGCTGTTTCAGCGCGCATGGAGTGACGTTTACACGCAAGGTCACGCAGCGTGACCTGGCGTAGCGGCCATTTTCTCTGAATCTTACGTTACCATGGTTATTTGAAGCTTTCTATCGAACAAGAGTCTATCGTAAACGCAGCGCTCTTCGGTGCGTTTTTCTTTCTCTTGCAACGAAGCGTCATATTCTATTTGAGGCAGCATATTTGTGGATTTACAGGAAACAGGTGAGACTGTCGGGACACGGCTATTTAAGTTTAAAAAAAAAGAGTAAGTTATTGATTTTGTCACTTATGGAACAGGGAGATTTATCTACTAGTACTGCGCAGCAAGCCATGGCACAACAGAATTTCTCAATCAGTTCTCCTCATCAGTTTTGGGCTACAGGTCCTCAACCTAACATTATATGGCTAGAGTGGAAGGAGTATTTTGTAAATTACATTTGTGCTATTGATGAGGCAGGTAGTATGAAACCGGAACAAAAGAAAAGAATACTTCTGCACTCTTTGGGTCCAGTTGGTTTAAAAACATATTCTCGTATGCCAAAACTGATCGACACAACCATTGATGTTTTTGAGTGTGCGCTTAAGGACATGGATAAGTATTTTGCTCCCAAAGTATGCATTGGTGTAATGAGACATACATTTTTCCAGAGGAAGCAGAATAAAGAAGAGCCAGTAGATGAATGGCTTGATGACCTAAAAAAATTGGCAATAGACTGCAAATTCGGGGCCTCCATGATGATCTCATTCGTGACCAGTTAGTTGTACATAATAATAATTCACCTATTCAAGATCGTTTATGGGTGAATGGAGATGCACCTTTAGAGGAAGTTTTGGCCATAATGAGGAAGTCAGAAATGTCTGGCAGATGTGCCAACGTAATTAAAGGTTCAGGAAGTGAATCACCCATGGCTTCAGGAAGTGTATTCAAACTACAAAACCCTACGAAAAGTCATACTCAACAGGTTGGAAGAGGGTCGAACCGATTCATAAGGAATACAGGAAATGACATGAAACTGGATGATAGAAGATGCTATCGCTGCGACAGTAGAGAACATTTAGCTTTTAGCAAACAATGTCCTGCTTTAAAAAAGAAGTGTGGCATATGTGGTCGTTTTGGACATTTTAGCAAGATGTGTCGCATGCGTAACAATGTGAAGTACGTATGGGGTGAAGAGGAGAACACTGAAGAGGACTTACAAGTAGAGGAGAATTGCATTAAGAATTTACATGGAAATTTCGTGGTGAATATTAATGATAATTCGTTGAAGGATAAACCTATTTGCGAAATATCCTTAGGTGGGGTTACGGCAAAAGTCTATGCAGATTTATGATCACCATATACTATTGTAAATGAAGAGATTTGGAAAACAAGATTTGTGGGGAAAATTGGGGATCATTTGGAGGTTTCAGATGCGAGTCCTGTAAGTTTCACTGGGGAGAAGATAAACATGTTGGGTTTCAGATGGCTCACCTTCCTTTTTAAAGGGAGGTCGGCAAGAGGTAAATTATATGTTGCCAAGGTAGGACCTTCAGTTTTGGGCTGGTTGGACCCGAAAAATTTGCACATCATACTAGATCCCAATAGCGATGAGAAAGTACTGATTATGGATGATACCAGCAAGTTAGGTGAGGTTTTAAGCAACAAATTTCCCACTGTTTTTGGAAAAGGTTTGGGAGCACTTAAGGGGTTTGAACACAGAATCGTTCTTAAGAAAAATGCAGAACCAAAGGTACATAAAGTAAGACCCATTCCTATGCTTATTAGAGAGGAAGTCAACAATGAATTACAAGGTTTGTTATCCAAGGGGGTTATTGAAGAGGTTCACACATCTGAATGGATTTCTCCGATTGTGGTTGCACGGAAACCCAACGGAAAAATCCGTTTATGCATGGATTTGCGCCTTCTAAACAATAACATAGTTATTGAAAAATTTCCTCTACCTAAAATAAATGAGATGGTATATTCCCTTAGGGGGGCGACGTGGTTCTCCACCATAGACCTTTCCACGGCGTACCATCAGGTCATGCTTGAACCAGAATCTAGAGGACTGACGGCTTTTATTACGCCTTTTGGTTGTTACCAATTTAGGCGTATGCCCTTTGGCCTTGCATCGGCCGCTGCTGTATTTCAGCGGTTGATGCACAGACTTTTTGGAGCAATGAAAGGCGTGAGTTTTTTTCAGGACGATATCTTGATTGCTGGTAAGAGTAAAGAAGAACATGATTTTGTTTTGGAAGAAGTACTTGCGACATTACAGGGTGCTGGTTTAACTGTTGAACTTTCTAAATGTAGATTTGCACAGAGGAGTGTTTCATATTTAGGGCATGTCATAAGTGAAGAAGGTGTAAGACCAAAACCTTCGCTTGTCAACACCATTATTGGTTCACCTGCTCCTACCTCTAAGGTAGAACTTAGATCTTTTCTGGGTATGGCGGAATACTGTGCTAAGTTTATACCGAACTTCGCTGCTAAAATTTACAATATACGCTCTCTCCTTAGAAAAAATGTAAAGTTTGAATGGTCCAGTGTTTGTGAGAGAGAGTTTCTGTTGATCAAAGCTGATTTACAACGTGTAAATGCTCTTAATAGTTTTGACCCCAACTCAGAATGCTTGTTAACTACTGATGCAAGCGATAAAGGGTTGGGTGCAGTCCTTGCACAAAAAGAGAGAGATGGTAAGGAAAAAATTATTTTGTTTGCATCGAGAGCTTTATCCCCTGCAGAGAGCAAATATCCCATTATTGAAAGGGAAGCCTTGGCTTGCGCATGGGCTTTAGAACATTTTCGTGCTTTTGTTTGGGGTAAGCCTGTGATTATCCGCACAGATCATCGACCTTTAGTACGCATACTTACCACTGAAGGTAGTGTGGGTGCATCTGCCAGGTTAGCCAGGATATCAATGAGAATGAAGGAATTTATTTTCAAGGTCATTTATGTACCAGGTAAAGACAATGTGGTAGCCGATTGTCTATCTAGGCTACGGGTGCCTCTTGAAGAATGTGTTGATGATCCTAGGTGCAATTTTAATATAGCTTTCATTCATGACTCTGGCTTTCCGGCTATCACTAAAACGGAATGGGTGGGTGAACAACACAAGGACAGTGACATGGAATTGGTTATGGATTACATTTGCAAAGGGTGGCCTAGGAAACAGTTCATTAATAGCGATTTGAGACCCTTTTGGAATGTACGTATGGAGTTATCTTTGGATAGAGACATGTTAATGAGAGGTAACAGAATTATTCCTCCTAAGTCTTTACGCAATAAGGTGTTACAATTATGCCATGAAGGCCATTTTGGCATCATCAGGACAAAGTTAATGGTGAAAGGAATCTTTTGGTGGCCTGGGGTCGATAAAGATGTAGAAAGATTTGTGAAAAAGTGTTCTGTTTGCTGCTCGGCAGATAAAACCTTAAGTACCTTGAGACCACCAATGAGCGAGGGTTTAATTCCCAATCTACCGTGGGAAACTATTGCAGTCGACATTTTTGGACCTGTGGGGGAATCGAAAGAGTATGGTTTAGTTGCAATTGATCTTTTTACTAAATGGCCTGTGGTGGAGATTGTTGAGAAAGTGGATACTCACCTTGTCCTAGAATTTTGGGACAAAATATTTATGATGGAAGGTTTGCCTGTTTGTGTGCTGACTGACAATGGTGTACAATTTTTGTCAAAAATGGCTAAGGACTATTTTGAGAAGTGTGGTGTGAAGCACAAGACTATTTCTTTATATAATCCAAGTGGAAATGGCACAGTGGAGCGTTTCAATAGAGTCATTAAGGGTGTCATTCAAGCTTCTTCGTGTAAGCATTTGGACTGGAAAAATGAGATTCAAAAAGCAGTTTGGGCTTATAGAATTACTACTCAAACTACCACAGGTTTGTCACCTTTCATCATGATGAGGGGAGGACACCCAGATGTAAGTTTAACCCTGATTGGCTTTTGGAAGGGTCTGTGCAAAAATGGTCCCCTGTGGAGGTGAAAGGAAACCTGGAGTCTGTCCACAGGAAAAGTAAAGAATATTACGATGTGCGTCATGGTACTAAAGATGTTCAGGTTATGGTGGGCGATTGGGTTCATATTAAAAAGCCGGTTAGAGTTCCCAAAGGGGAAAGCAAGTTTGAGACACCGCTACAGGTTGTGGAAGTGTTAAGAAATTCGGTTAGACTTGATGATGGGAGAGTGTGGAACCTTAAAAATGTTGCTTTTGATCGAAATCAACAGGGTGAAAGCAATCTACAACCTGAACATTCATCAAATTTTGAATGGGTGGAAGATTATTTTGATAATAGTACCCTTCAGTCTCATTTGTGTTCGGAGGGTTACCAAGCCAGGGATGTCACTCATTCTGGTCACATTGTCGACCCTAGTCTTTCTACTACTAACATTAACTCTAATGTGTCTGACTCTTCTCTCAAGGGAGGGGAAGGGTTGTTGGGTGCAGGTAATGTTGATGTTGGCACTGGTAATGTTGATATGGGGGTTACTACTCAGGGTCGTACCAACTCGGAAGATGTGGCTGATGTCAGTGTACACAGCAAGAGGAGGAGAGTACTTCCGGGTTGGTTGAAAGAATTTGTGATGTACTTTACGGAGTTGTAATTTTTGTTTTTTTTGTTTTTTGTTTTTACATTCTCAGTCTAGCCCTTACCTTACCCTCCTCCTTTTCTTCTGTATCCGTGTACCCTTGGGTACCCCCTCCCTTTTCCCAGCATCAGACTCCTTTTTATTTGTTTTTCTTCGTATTCCTAAAGGAGGGGGATGTGTTGTGTTGGCTCCTTTAAGGGCTCGTGGGTTGTACGTGTATAGAACTGTTCTATGTTGTCGGGTTCCATTCCAAGCCATTCAGTTGGTGTTGGTGACTTGGACTGGAAGCCGTTCTGCCTGGCGCTTACCTGTTCCTTATTATATACTTTATTTGGAATAAAGTTCTTCAATCAATATCTGCTTCCATTCATCTCTACAGTACCGTGATCAGGACTTTAAGTGGTCGGTCCCGGTTGTAATTGGAAGAGATTGGAGTGGATCCATATCGAGCCCTATATTCATGATCTTAACCTTAAAGGCAAAATACTGACTTATGTCTGTAAGTTTAATGTTCAAACGTTAAGGTAATCTATGTCAGCGATGTAGTTCCTATTTACATTTCACATGTTTTACTTAATCTTGCATTCACTAAGTGTTAGCTATTTCCAGGATGTTGTGTCTCTGTTTTTTCCGTGTAGCCTACTTCTCTTGTATAGTGCGTTCTTTGAACTGATTCACCTCCAGGTGTTTATAATGGGCCACGATTGAGAGCTCTGAAGTTGAGGCTGAAGGCAGTGCAAGTTTCTCACATTGTCAGTCAGTGAGTCAAAAAGGTGTTCAGAAGGAGTGGGCGGGATCTGAGGGGCATTATGTGCCCATATGTTTTTCATTTAAGACAAACAGTTCCCCCTACTTTTTGTGAAAAAACAACCGTTGGACAGTTGAGACGCTTCAGTTAAAGTGTAAGGCAGGGAGTCCCCTGTGCTTTGAATTCGAGGGAGGGGCAGATAGCTAAACAAGCCGCCTTGTCAGGGTGCCTGCTTGCCTGAAAGAAATGTAAATATGCACGGGTTGTTAATCTGCAATTGTAAAGGGTGCATGGAAGCCAGTATTGGCTTTAATTGATGGAATCACTTGAAGCTTCTTGATGATAGAGATTTATTCTTTCTGAGTGCTATTGTAAGGGAGTTAACATCTGAGCTGTGAAGTGTGTGCTTTTAAATGACAGTTATGAAAAATGCATTATATACTGTCTGGATATTACTGAAATCTATATTTTGGAGGCACTTTTTTTTTATCATACACCTTTTAGCACATTTTTTAGCAGCCTGTCAGTGTGTGTAATGCAAATTTAAAATAATGACTTGCATATTCTCAGTACTGTCTGTCAGACTGGGACCTCCTAGCACTAAGCATACACAAGTCAATATTCTCCACTGCACCAACCAGGATTCAGTTCGGTGGCTCTCTGGTTACAGACAAGAAGGCAAGGGGAAGCTGATGCCCACAAGTGTGCTCCATTACAGTCAGCTACATGAACAATGGGTCCTTGAACTTATGACATTATCTCTACGTCCCATGTCTTTGTGACAGTCATTATTTTTCGACGTGAACCCACCTCAGCCAGGAGAGGAAAAAAGAAAGTGGGGATCTAACCCACCCACCGTTGGGTGCCATTAGCACCAGTTTACCCAGAACACTTTTTGTTCTTTTCTCCTGCCTTTTGACTGGGGCAAGAGCATGGACACTAGACCCCTGCTGGGCTCTCTTTGTGCTGGGCACAAGGAGAACAGGGCGCATAACGCGGTACAAGAGGTGGAACCTGACCCTGCCTTATCTGGAAGATACTCCGACTGGAGTTGGCTGCTGTTATGGAGGATGCAGGTGGGTAATCCCCCAATGAATGCAGGGTGCTGACCGCGGGACTGTTCTGGTTGGTGGAGGTGGGTCTCAGTCCTGGAGGTCACCTTAAACCGCTGAAATTGCCATGCATAGGGCCCTTTCAGAAGCTGAGGCAGCAAGAGGAGATGAGCGTTTCAAATGGATGCTCGCGCATGAGCTGTACAGCTAGTGCTGCTTATGTGCGATAATCTTTTATTTACAGTGCACAGGGTTGGGTGTTTGGGATACTTTGTTGCAGTTCATTCCTGGGCAGTGTACCTTGCTGCACAATCTTCAACTGGGGATATTTTGAAACATCAGTCTTTTGCAGACATGGGAAGCACTCTAGGAAGAGGAGGTTTTCAGATTCTCCTCCAGTCCTTCGCCCACTAAGAGCCACAAGAAGACTAGATATGAGGAGCACTGTTTGGAGGACAACATTTAAAGGATTGTTCAGGAGACTGTCTGTCATCCACGCTCCTCAGCCAGTTGTGACCTCAAATGAGGCTTGATATTCTAGCATTTTAAGCTCGGGGGCAAAAGAGGAATGTGTGGAGTTTATCCTTTCAGAACAAAAAAAAAAAGACTATTGATGATAACAGTCTGGGATATTCTTTATTGTATAGTTAATTAAAACCGACACAATATTCCAATATCTAAAAAGCAATATACACTTATTACTATTTCATTTTTATACACATTAAGGATAAAATTAATCATCAGTGTTTATATTTGGTGATTTAAAATCGTCCCTTAAATTTTTTTTTCGTGTTATAAGTATGATCAGCTGGAGCAAGATCAGTACAGTATTTAACCAATTCACTGTGATACTAGTTTCTTGTAACAAATTAGGAAATTTATCAAATGGCATATTAATTTTGGGTCCTTTGAGTCCAGAGTTTGTAGTATAGCTGATCTGCATGTACAAATGCCTTTTTCATTGAAGTGGCTCCTCAGGAAGTGGCGACGATGGACACCTAATACTGGGCAGATGCATATTAAATGTACGAGATCCTGTTTTGGTGACCCACATAGACTACATGCTTTCGAACCATTGAACTCCCAGCTGGGACGGTCAGCGTTGGAGGGCAGCTTTCCCATGCGCAGTTGAAGAAACTGTGTTTTTATATGAGCAGGGAAGGCGAGGCCCAGATATACCGCTGGCTCTGGTTTAATGTAGGAATGTAGGACCATCCATGCATGTGCTCGTTTGCTTAATCTCGATTTATCGTCTAATTGCGAGTGCATTTTTGCTGCTCTTTTCATGGCTAGTTGAAATGAAGTCCAAGGTAGGTTTCTTTGCCAGAGCTCGGCCGTCCTTGTAATTTTTAGTGAGGCATCTAAATACTTTGCATATTGCGATTTAGGATCGTTTTACAGGGCATCCCAGAGTGCTTTGTTGATTTCTAATCCCCGGTTCAACCAGATTTTATACCAGATTTTAATTGCCTCGTACCTTCTAAGCAATCGCTGTTCCTGCAGGCCGAACTCCAAGCGTACCTGGGCTGCAGTGAGGCATCTCGTGGTAAACAAAATACTCTTTTGTACACTCGTGTTTGTATATTATCCAGAATTGCTGCATTGTTTCCACTATGGACCACACTTCCGTAAGCTGATAGTTGAAAGCAACTTTGCTTTGATCACTGCCATTAGTGGAGTAAACAGTGGACCTTTTATATTTTTCGATAAGTTGCAGAATGCAAAGAGTAATGCGTTACCCTTTTTTTGTATGGCTTCGTGTTGCTTTGTAAAAGAGAACCTTCTATCCAGATATATCCCGAGATACTTGTAGCTGTTGACCACTTCTAGCCTTGAATTATTTATTGTAAAAGACTTTTGTGTGCGGAATCTGTGGATTATGATCATGACTTTTGTTTTCTTTATGTTTATTTCCATCAAATTAGTTTTGGCGAATTCAGCTAACTCGTGAATAGATCTTTGCAGGCCAATTCTCGTGTGGCTTAAGAGAACCACGTCATCTGCATAGGACAGGTGCGTCATTGGTAATGTATGCAAACGTGGTGGATGAGAATTGACCCCGTCTAGTCGTGGTGTTAAATCGGCCATAAATAGATTGAACAGGTGCGGGGCCAATACACATCCTTGCTTTAAACCCTCGTTGGTGACAATCTTTCTAGTGAGTCTCCGTCCATCTGCGATTTTGACCTGCATCCAGGCGTCTGTGTAAAGATCTATTATTGATGTCAAGATAGCGTCCGGTAGACCCTGGTGCCTCAATTTGGCCCACAGCTTGCATCTATTCACCCGGTCAAAGGCCGCCTTAAAGTCCACGAAGCATAAAAATAGATCTTGTCGTTGTCGTAGACTTTTATCGGCGACTAGCCCTATTGCTAGGGCATTTGTGATTGGGCCTGTACCTCGACGGAAGCCGGATTGATTGAAAGGTATTTTTTTGTTCGAATCAGCCCAACTTATCAGGTCTGCTAATATTTAGCCTCTGCATCTATTAACGATATCAGACGGTAATTGGCAGGATCTGTGCGGTCTCCACCTTTGTGTATTGGGTTTATTATTGCTCCTCGCCAACTCTCAGGGTTACGACTAGTTGAGCCTACCAACCGAAATAGGGTAAACATCTTACTAGCCCAATAGGATGGATCTTGTTTATATATTGCTTGAGGTACCCCGTTGGGGCCCGGTGCTCCATCAAGGCGACTTTTTCTAATAACTTTTAAAATTTCTGCTTCTGAATAAAGGGTATGTGACTGTGGCGTTGAACTTTTTTGTTTCCCCTTTAAGTTGATTATGGTACTGTTTGACCCACCTGCATTTGCCAGTGAAAAAGTAGTGGTTATATGTTGTACCCACACAGACCCCGTGACACAGGTCGTATTTATCACTTTTAGTGGTCTGTTCAAGAAGTTTACTTGTTCCCAGAAGGCTCTAACATTTGATTTCTTTGCATTGTGTAGAAGCTTTGTCCAGAAGTTGTTATATTGAATTTTTTTATCAATCCAAAGCTGTTTTTTATATTTTTCTTCAGTTGTCGTACTTGATGCCAAATTGTTGAGGAGAAACATAGGTGGTGTGCGCTCCGAAGAGCCTTTCTCAGTTGTTTCCTTATGGTATGTGCAGCATGACTGAGGTGACTATCGTGATTTGTCCACCTTTTATTTGACTGTGTTATGTTTAATGACTGAAGACCTGCCAGAAAAGTGATGATAAAATGCTGCTAGGATTTTAATGGGGGTAAGGCAAACTGGGGTTTCCAGTAGAAGAATTCCCTAGCACATCTGAGGAGCCAATAGTGAGACCATTCCAACAACCAGCGTCTTTGGGACTTCCTATACATCAACATGTTTCATATGTGGTCAAAAGGACATGGAATGTTTCAAACAAAAATCTGCCTAGATTTTTTTCCAGTTTCTGTCTCTTGAAGGATATAGAGAATACCATGCATGAGTCCATCTCGGTGGATTCCTTTGTGGCTAGTTTGATCAGGCGTACTTAAGTGGCACCACCCACCCTTTTGGAAGTTCTCTTCACTAAGGCAGAAAAATCTGGACAGATCATCAGCATTGGCATGTTCTATACCAGGGTGGTGTTCCACCGTGAAGTCCATCCCCTGTAGGGAAATGGACCACCTCAACAACTTTGGGTTCTCACCCCTCATCTGCATTAACCATCTGAGGGGCCTGTCGTCGGTTTGAACCCGGAAGTGAGTCCCAAATAAGTAGGGCCTCAGCTTCTTCAGTGCCCAGACCACAGCAAAAGCCTCATGCTAAATCGCACTCCACCTCTGTTTCCGTGTGAGTAACCTCCTACTAATGAAGGCTACAGGTTGGTCTAGGCCCTCCTCATTTAGTTGTGAGAGCACAGCCCCAACACCATGCTCTGAAGCATCTGTCTGCACCACAAATTCCTTTGAGAAGTTGGGTGCCTTGAGCACGGGCGCCGATTCAGGGCATCAAAAGCTTTCTGACAGGCGTCAGTCCAGTTCACCTTCCTGGGTTGCTACCTGGAAGTCAGCTCAGTCAAGGGGGCAACAATGGTGCCATACCCCTTGACAACTCTCCTGTAATATCTGGTGAGGCCTAAAAAGGCTCTCACCTCTGTCTGGGTCTTGGGGGGGGTTCCCAAGCCAGAATGGTGTCAATCTTGGGCTGTAGGGGCGCCACCTGGTGTCCTAAGTACACCACTGATCCCTGCCCAATCTGGCACTTGCTGGCCCTGATCGTGAGGCCTGCCCTCTGCAGGGCCTTCAACACTTCCCAAAGGTGGTGCAGATGCTCCTCCCAAGTGGCACTGAACACTGCGATGTCATCCAGGTAGACTGCACTGAAATCCTCCAGTCCAGCCAACACCTGGTTGACCAACCTCTGAAAGGTGGCAGGGGCATTCTTCAACCCAAAGGGCATCACCCGGAATTGTTAGTGCCCCTTTGGGGTTAAAAATGCAGACCTCTCCTTGACCCCATCAATTAAGGCAATCTGCCAGTACCCAGACGTTAAGTCAAACGTATGGAGGTACTGGGCAGCTCCCAACCGATCTATGAGCTCATCAGATCTGTGGATGGGGTGTGCATCAGTCCTGGTGACGGAATTGAGCCCTCGGTAGTCCACACAGAACCGGAGTGCTGGCGTGGCACCGGGTGCGGCAGCCTTTGAGACCAAGACCACTGGGCTGGCCCAAGGGCTGTTGGAGGGCTCAATCAACCCTAGCGCTAACATCTTGGAGACCTTCTCCTTGATGCAAGCTTTGACCCTGTCAGTCACCCTCCTAAATTTTGTGCTTCACAGGAGGACTGTCCTCAGTGTCCACATCATGGACACACCACTGAGTGACACCAGGGGTCTGGGAGAACAGAGCAGCAAACTGTCCCAACAGTTGGGGGCAGTCACTCTGCTGTTCAGGAGTCAGGGCGGGGGAGATGGTTACACCGTCCACTGACCCATCATGTTCCTTAGGAGACAGGAGGTCAGGAAGAGGCTCAGTATTCTCCATTCCAGCATCTGTCACTAGGAGCATGCCCACTTCGGACCTCTCCAAGTGGGGTTTAAGGCGGTTCACATGTAGGACCCGCAAAGGGTTCCTTGGAGACTGCAAGTCCACCAGATAGGTGACTTTACTCTTGCGCTCCACCACCTCAAATGGCCCAGTCCACTTGACCTGGAGCGCACAAGGCTCCACTAGGGCCATGACCCACACTTTCTGACCAGGCTGAAACTCGATCAGAGTGGCATTCTGATCATACCACCATTTCATCTCTTCCTGGCTGGCTTCCAGATTTACCTGAGTGAGTTGTCTGAATCATTGGCCCAACACAATTCACCTACCTGGGACTTACTTGCCATGTTTCTCCTGGTCCTCCTGAGGTTAGTGAAGCCAAAAGGTTTCTAAGTCCTACGTTTTTCTGGATGTTCGGAGGAATACATTT
The DNA here is from genome assembly GCA_963921515.1 of Calotriton arnoldi. NCBI lineage: Eukaryota > Metazoa > Chordata > Amphibia > Caudata > Salamandridae > Calotriton > Calotriton arnoldi. The sequence goes on along the minus strand of CAWUFW010000112.1, from coordinate 6,047,157 downwards.
TGACACAGACAAAGTTCCCAGGACCTTAGAAACACCACTTGGGATCAATACTCACTCCAACAGAAGCCACCATCAGGGTCCAGGGCAGGTCCTGTTGGAACTGGTCAGCTGGGCTCTTCAGGAAAAGGGGCTTCCTGCAAATTCTTGTTGCCCTGTAGTTTAATTGGAGGTCTGCCAACTCACCCTAGTAGTCCACTTCTTTGTCTATGGTACAGGTGAGAGCAGGTCCTGCCCTTCAGGATCCCTCACAGTTTTCAACAGCAGGTGCAGACCTTCTTCTGTCTTTCTCAGGGTCAGTAGTGTTTTGAAGAAGGTACCGAGGGGTACCATATTTATGCCTGGCACTACCTTGCGGGAACTTCTGTCCTCTCCCTGACCAGTAGGGCAAAAGGTCCATGGGGTACCCATTTTTGCAGCAGTTAACTGTTTGTCTTAGAGTAACCAATCCTACTCTGCAGCTCCCTACCTAAATCCAACATGGCAGAACCCTTCTCCCTCTGTGTAGAGCCTGTGTACCCATCCAGAGGTTGGTCCTGATAATGAATGCCCTCCTCTTTGGTCACTCTATACCAGTTCTAGGCACAGCTCCCCGTCCACAGGGTTTGGTGCTTCCCTGATTAGTTGCACAAAGGAAGGGGCAGGCCAAGGTGTTAGCTACACCTGCTTGTGAGAGGGGAGGCCTTTTTGAAGTTAATCATGTTCCTGGGCCCATCCTACAGACAATCCTGTCAGGGAAACACCAATACCTTCCCACAAACAAGGCTTTCATCTTACCTCTGGTAGCAAGTTCACACCTCAGCAAGGGGGTGGTTCAGCTCCTGGGTGACAGTTGGAGCTTTGCCTCCAGAGGCTTCAGGCATGGATAAGATAACTTTCTCAAAGTACCTCTTCCTTAATAGTTATTAAAAATCAAATTGTTCCATTAAATAGAATTTGTAATAACTATTAAAAAGTCTTTGAATTATATTTCTAGCTATTCCTTAACTGAAATTAGCATTATTAAAGGTAATAACACAATCCAGTGCTTAGCTGTGGAACAGCCAGTCTTGCTACAGAGAAAATAGCTTTAGGGGCTTTTTCACTGTAAGGATATTAACTTTCTACATGTCCAACTTAAAAAAAAATATTATCCACCCTACCCTCGGGCGTATAAGCCCTACATTGGGGTGACTTATTAATATTTAAAAGGAAGGTTTTGTTCTGTCAGAAGGATTGACAGGTCTGATTGCAGTTTTAAAATGCTAGTGGTAGGCCTGAAGCCATGCTTCACATTCTCACTGTAGTGATGGCATAATAGGTGCGGCAGTCCACCAGTGACATTTAACTTACAGGCCCTGAGTACACTTTGTGCCTTGTACTAGTTACCATTACATTAGCCTGCACTATATTCAGCTTTGTGAATTCATTTTACAATTGAGGTAAAAGGGTTTCCCAACCTCGATCGAAATGATCCCTGTTTGAAAATGGCCCTATCTGAAGGGTCACTTCAAACATTTTGCCTTCTCCTCCTCTTTTTCTGACCTTCTTTTTGTTGGCTTTAGGACTTTTAGGACTCTGGGCACTTTACCACTGCTGTCCAGTTCTAAAGTGCATTTGGCCTCCATTCTAAACATGGTATAATTGGTTTACACCTTTTTGGCATATTTGATTTATTTGTAAGTCCCTTGTAAAGTGGTATACTATATACCCAGGGCCTTTAAATTAAATGCTACTCGTGGGCCTGCAGCACTGATTGCGACACCCACAGAAGTAGCCTTTCAAACCTGTCTCAGGCCTGCCACTGCAGTGTCTGTGTGTGCAGTTTACTGCCACTTCGACTTGGCATTTAAAACTACTTGCCAAGCCGTAAACTTCCGTTTTATTACAAATCACCCCTTAGGTAGGTGCTAGGTAGCCCTAAGGGCAGTATGCTATGTAAGTAAAAGGTAGGACATGTACTTTTATTTTGCATGTCCTGGTAGTGACAAACAGCCTATTTCTTTTATCACTACTGTGAGGTCTACTCCTCTTATAGGTTAGCATTTGGAATTCCTCAATATACCTTTAAGCTGTAATTACTGATCAGAGAGGAATAGCCTTTTCATGTTCCATATGTTTGTAATGATAAATCCTCTTTAGTGGTAAAGTTGGATTTGACATTGCTATTTTAGAAATGCCACTTTTAGAAGGTGGACATTTGTCTGCACTTACTGTTCTGTGTGCCTGACAGCCTGTCTCCAATACATGTGTGGGAAGGGGACACCCACAATTGGTGCATTCCATCTAGACAGCCACAACAGAGGAAGGATAGGTGTGTCTGAGTACCCGTCTACATACATCTGCTTTCTGGTGGCCTTGCCTGGGCAGGATGGACGGGAGGGGCTAATACTTCACTATAATAGGTAGTGTCCTGTCCCCACACAAAGGGCTGATTTACCCCATAGATACCTTGGCAGACAGTACTGGGCTGAAAGGGGAACCGGTGTACTTCAGAGAGCTGCTTTGAATTTACCCCCCACATCAAAGGCACTTTTGGGGCATAAGTGCTGGGTCTCTGACCCCCTAAATCAGACACTTCTGAATCTTGAACTGAACCTATGTCAGAAGGACTACTGTGCTGCTTAAAGGACTCATCTTTAGACTGCAGACTTGGAAGGCCGGCTTTTCTCTTGTGTTACCCTGCTGCTCTCTGACTCAGCTGAAGAAGAGCTGGGCTCTGCCTTCTCTCCAAGTGAATTTCAAGAGCTTGTTGGCTTGCCTCCTGTTGCTTGAGACTCAGGGAAATCAGTCTGTACCTCTGCTCCTGGGCTTGGCTCACTGGAAGTTGCCCAGATACTTGCAACATGGATTTTGATGCATCTCCTGTGTGTAACAGAACCGGTGCATCGACCCAGTTGCAGCAGTAAAATCGGCGCATTGCATCGGAACCATCTCTTTGCCTCCAGTGTTTGACGTATCGGACAGCATATTGCCTCCTCTGTAGCTTGGTGAGATCGATACAGCCCCTCGATTGCGTGGCAGAATCTGGTGCATTGCTCTATGCCTCTCGAGTCCAGCACCCGTCTTCGGAACAGACTCATCACCTTTATTGCCTGGAGAAGATCGACGCCTCTCGTTGCTTGCGACCGAGAAAGGTGTTTGTAACTGGCCTGTTCTTCCACATGGTTGGCCCAAACTTTGACTTTGCCCCGGTCCAGCGCGACCTGGAGTAACATTTTAGTGCTACTTGCTTTTAAGCATTTTACTGCATTTATTCTTTTAAAATTCAGTATCTCAACCTGTATAAATTGGATTTTTGTTGTTTTAGTCTTGTTTTATTCAAATATAATAATCTCATATTCTAAACACGTGTGGAGTCTTTTTGAGGTGTATTCATTGTGTTAGTGTGTGTGTGTTGCGCAAATACTACACATTGCCTCTTTTTAAAAATTTTAAATTTATTGATTTTGTACAGACATATGCATTATAAACAAAACATGAGTGCAGACCGCATAGTACTATGCAGAGTTGCATCATTACATGAATCATTTTTGCATCCATTTAAATTGAGATCATTACAGATCCAAATCAAACATACTTATACCCCAAAATCAGCCTCTGGTACGTCAGAACAGCTAGCAGGATTGTAACGACTGATACATATTGGCCATATGCATTCCCAAGGCGAACCAGGAGACATTGCTAGCCTCTGATTAGGAGGGGGAACAAGGGGGGGAGCTTGTCTGTAACTTTTCCTCATATACAAATGAGACTATATACATATCCGGATGGATATTCTACAACAGTTTTACAGGTAGGTAGGGAGCTATTGCTGCACTCCTGGCAGTGCGGTCACAGACATTTGCTCATCATCAACTGCAGAGTCCGCGCTTCTATCCCTCAACCACTCCATGAAAGGTCCCCATATATCTTTCGGGCGAGAGGCCGATGGCATTAGATCCCAGAAAGTCGTCAGCTGTTCTTGACAGTAGGCAATGTCATGTATCCAAGAGTCTATGCGGGGAATCATGGGGGCACCCCAATGGATGGCTAGCCTCCGCTTTGCCAACAGTAGCAACATAGCCACTAGTCTACGCTTCTCAGGTGCGACCTCCTTCACATAACGCATCAGAGCCACAAGTGGGGTGCGTTCTAGTGTTATACCAGTAATTGCAAGTATTGTGTTATATCCCTTCTCCCAAAATCTAGCAATGGGGGGGCAGTCCCACACTGCATGAATGAAGGAAGCATCTTCGCGCCTGCATTTCCAACACTTTGAGTCTGGACGTATCCTTAACTTATGTAGTTGCATAGGGGTGCGGTACATCCTGTGTATGAATTTAAAATGTATAAGCCTCAGCCTGTAGTTTGGGGATAGGTATCTCAGCTGGGAACAGCAGAATGACCATTGTTCGTCGGTGGGCAGTTCGTGTAAGTCACCCCTCCATTGCATCAGTGCCTTGGGGGTATCCTCCGGAGTGTTCGTTTGTGTTAAATTGTATAATCTAGATAGAATCCTGCGGGGTGACGGGGTTATCAATAGATGCTCTAGTGGTTTCATGATATCTGGGGGGGGGGGGGCTGGGAATGTCGGGTGCATTGCCTTACAGGCTGCTCGAAATTGGTAGTATAGAGGTAATTCGAGGATAGGTATCGGAGTGCCGTCATGGCGTTGTGGCGGTGCTAAAAATGTGTCCTGTGGGTAGAGGTCGCCCATCTTAGTAATGCCCATGTTCCGTGCTCGATCAATAGAGCCTTTGTCCTGGAGAAAGGGATAATGTGGATGATTGGCAATTGGGGTGGAGGGTGCATAGAGCAGTAGAGTTCTGACACGCTTCCTCAACCCATCCCAAGCCCAACGTAGGGTGTCAACCGTGTTCACCTCGTTGGCCCTTCTGTGATATGGTGTATATATAGCTGCATGCAGTAGGGTGGGGTCGGCTACATCCTTTTCAATAGCCACATGGGGCTGAAAGGGAATGGGGTGTATCCAATAGTGAAGAAATTGGGCTTGTGCGCATAGTGCGTAAAGTTCTAGGTCAGGAGCACCTAGTCCTCCCTCAGCTAGTGGACGTGTCAGCAGTTCCCAGTTCACCCGGGGTTGTTTCCAGGCCCATACCAGGTTGATCATGATGGAGCGAAGTGAGTGGAAAAAAGGCCTTGGTCAAAGGAATGGGTACATTTACAAATGGGTATAGGAACTTAGGGAGGACTATCATCTTGGTTATTGCAATTCTGCCAGCCAGTGACAGAGGTAGAGCAGCCCAGAGTTTCGACTTACGTTCCAGCCAGTCAACCAATCTGCCAAAATTCAAACGCCATATGTCTTGCATGTCTTGCATGTTGTTGCTGAGCCAGACACCAAGGTACTTGACAGCCCCGTCTGCCCATGTGAGGGGATATTCCAAATCAATTTCTAGAGGGGCTTCGGTGAGAGGTAAAATAGAAGATTTGGACCAATTTATTTTTAGGCCAGACATGCCCCCATACCGAAGGACTTCCCTCAGCACTGGATTCAAGTTTTCATCTGGTTTACGAATATATAGTGTTGTATTGTCCGCATACATTGAGATTATGAGGCTCCTATCCGTGAAACCCAAACCGCGGGCGGTATGGTGCTGACGTACTCTAGCCGCTAATGGCTCCATCGCCTCTGCAAATAGCAGCGGTGAGAGCGGGCACCCCTGTCTAGTACCGCGGGTTATACAGAGTGGCTCCGATATTAGCCCATTAGCACTAAGGCGGGCTGTGGGTTTAGTGTATAGCAGGCTTATTAAATTGATGAAGTTTGGACTGAGTCCTTCTTAGGAAGAATCGTAAACAAAAATGGCCACTCCAGGGAGTCAAACGCCTTTGTAGCGTCAAGAAACACTGCAATAGCTGGCAGTTTTGGGTCTATTTGGTGGACCGCGGCAAAGAATGTGCGCAGGTTATGTGCAGTCGAACTGCCCGGAATAAATCTAGATTGGTCTGGCCTGGCAATAAGTGGTAGGAGCGGCTGTAGTCTATTAGCAATCAGTTTGGCTAGAATCTTTACGTCTATATTAATTAAAGAGAGGGGTCTGTATGAGTCACAGAGATTTGTGTCCTTGTCCGGTTTTAAAAGAGAGATAATCACCGCCTCACGCATAGTAGGCGGCAGAGTGCCTATCTCTAGCGATTCCTGATATACCTCCAGTAACCTGGGCGCAAGTTCCTCCGCGTATGTCTTGTAGAATGCGGTAGTGAGTCCATCTAACCCAGGAGCCTTATCACCAGGTAGGCTGCTAATGACACATTGCCTCTTTAGATAAGCCTGACTGCTCTGTGCCAAGCTACCAGAGGTTATCTTTCAGTGTGTATCTAGCTTACCGTGACTATGACTGTGGCTTCTGCTTGGACAGGGTGCATACCTTTGCCAACCAGAAACCCCATTTCTAACATCCCCACTATCCTAGCCACAAATCAATCAAGCAGCCTCAGTCTACCATGCGCAAAGTGGTTTTCAAGGCAGGGGTTGGTGCAAGCTCGGACTACATGAAGTAGGTAACCAACCTACTAGTAAATACATACCTGAAAAGACAGCCAACTTCTCTGCAAACGAATAATCCTAGCAATACCACACCACGTATAGAGTGCCTGCCAAATATTTTGCAGAAACATTGGCTGATTGGCCTGTAAATTGGAGGCTGTTGACTGGACAGAATACATAAGTCCAACCAACATGCTGTTTCAAGAAACCTGGGCCATTGATAGGGTACCAAAGGATGGATATCCAATGCACTTTGAAGAGGCAATGAAATGTAAAAAGGGAAGATCGGTGGGTGTTCTAGTAACCTAGACCTCAAAAGGACTGAATGTTGTAGTCAAGACATTTCCGCCCATAAGCTCCAGTGTTAACCATACCAGACTAGAAGGTGAGGGCCTAGTAATGGGCATAGTCAGTGTATACGTTGTGCTAGAGAAATCTATTGAAAGAGAGACAAAAGTGAGGCTATTCGAGGATGAATTTGTTCAAGCAAGAGACAAAAATACGGCATTCAGCACCGATATTGTGTTGGTGTGTGAGGACTTTTAACACCATTCACAAAGCATGCTGGAAAGGTAGATCATTTAAAAAAAAAAAAAAGCCCATGGGGAATACCAGAGCCAGACGTGACACAAGGTGGCTTTTTTATCAGTGGAAGCCAGTTCATTAGCATGATGGCTGCAAGTGGTCTAAGACCCCCCCACATGGACGGACAAAGTCTGACACACCAGCTAGATATACCCTTAGCTTGGGTAAAATGTGTAGTATCACTGATTATGTTATAAATAAGGAAGCCTGGTTGCTAACGTACAACATGCTAAATCAACCAAAGCATTGGAAGTGACCATGATCCATTACTAACATATTTACTTCTCCCGGATCTCTTGCATCCGCATGCAGCGATCTACCTTTTGCCAAGAATTCCTTTCAGCAACTTTTTTAACAAACAAGCAGTTTTTAAGTGGAGGTCTGAGAATTATGGTACACTGGCCCAAGAATAGAATCGCTGATTGCAAAAAAAAAGCTGAGTTCAGCCAGTTTCACCCAAGGATATGCGCTTGTAGAGGTCTTTGACTGGCTGGTGTAGAAAGTGAGCCTGAACCTGCCACCAAAAGAACCAGGGACTAAATGGAGCTCTGATAGCAAAACCTACCGGACATAATGGGGAAGAATTCCAGAAGTCACATGAAGTAGAATATAAGAAACTTCTTGGACTTAAAAAGAATCAAGCTTTCCTGACAGTATAGGAAACCGTAAAGGCCACTTCACAAGATAGAAATTCTAAAATGTTTTTGAACTGTGTTTTGCTGGGTCTGAATGATAAATGGAACTGCCTAGGACAGGAGTGGGAGGTAAAAAAATAGGAAAAATATTTCAACCAGCTATATGCAACAGTTGAACTGGGAAACCCACAAAGCACCCCTGGATATCCCTGCTTGATACACCAGCTATTGACACTTTCAGAGCTACTAAGAACTATCAAAAGCCAAAACATCAAAGCACAGGGACCAGATAAAGTTCCCAAAGACCTTTACTGCATTGATCGTCAGGACTGTGCACTTTGTCCAATGAAGTCATCAAAAGCGAATCCTGGAGAGCGGTGAAGATTGTCCCTAAATACAGACAAGGAGATCACGATGATCCTGTTAACTACTGTCCTATTTCATTGCTGGATGGGTTATGGAAAATTTATGCTAGGATCTTTTATAACTATATCCAGGACTGGGTGGATAGCAGCAATGTGCTAAGCAGCGTGCAGGCCAGAGTTAGAAAAGGATTGAGCACAATCAAGCAGGCCATGAAGCTGCAACTTTTTTTTTGTTAAATATACCAGAATAAATATGACTCCTGTGTACTTGACACTTATCGATTTAAAGACTACCTTTGATTCCATGAACAGAAGCCTCCAGTGGCAACCGCTACTGAAGCAAGGTATGCTAGAGTAGACGACTGAGACACTGCACTGCTCACATTAGCAAACAAAGATCAGCATGCACAGGAATATATTATAGCCCCACTATTGTTCAGCGCTTTATAACAGATGTAGGGTTATACCGAACAGATTTAATACTAGATGCACTAAAATACAAAGTGAAAAGATTGCCATACTCTTGTTTGTTGACAATGGGGTATTACTCTCACCAACTAAAGTCTTGATGCACCTGAGTGGATTTTAGCCTTTGTCACAGCAAAGAACTGACAGGCAATACTGCTAACACAAGATGTATGATTATAAATCCTTGAGTGCCCTTCTAAAGCACCTTAACCATGGGCAAACTGGTAGATACAGTAGATTGGTTTAATTACCTTGGCATTAGACTACTAGACTGTAAGCTGTCTGGGTCCAAAATAGCCAGAAAGCAGCAGGCACTCTGAGCCCGAATATGTATGGATACTATCCTCTGATGCAAAACTAAAATCAACTGCAGCATAATAAGTGCTATTGTCCAAGTCTACAATATGAAAGAGCTGTAGCCCTTTAAGGATCAGAACTATAAGGCCTTGATAACAACCTTGATATGCAAAAATAGAAAACTGCTGTCTAAGAAACCTGCGCTTAAGCCCAGGAACACCCTCAAGCACGTTACGGCTAAAGCTGGACCTGAAAAGCATTAATGAGTCAGCAATTAATATCAAAGTAAGATATATGGAATCTAAGCTAGAAGTGCCATTGCAGAGCATGATGGAGGTCTCTCTGCTGTCCGGATGTCTTGGAAATAGGATGCAGTGTGGCTTGATAAGATATGGCCCGAAACCCATTCTACATGGTACCTAAAGGTCAGACATTTGTGAGCATATACAGCAAAATGGCAACCAAAAGGGAATAGAGAAAGCCTCTGCAATTTTACATTTGGAGAAACTGAAACAAAGCAATTCTTCTTCTTTTTTTTGCTGTGTGTGCAATATCTATTGGTACTCATAGGAAAAGACTGGTCTACCTCTTTGGAGCTTTGGCACTTTGCGACAGAACTGACTCGCCTTTCATTTATTCTGATCTGGTTTGATTGCTCAGTTGTTCAGTTCTGTCCTGCCTCCATGATGACAGCGTGTGTCTCTACTCTCAGGTCATTTGAAATCTTTTCTGCAACATTTAAAATGCCGTCGAGTAGCATCATTCTATAATTTGTAGGGATATTGGTTCCTGGTTGTTGAACTTGTCAAATTCGCAGCAAGTCACCAATATTTGCAGTCTTATGGTAAAATTGTATGTAGACTCCTGAGTTCTCTCTCAGGCAGTCTCAAAGTCAAAGTTTTGGTGTGGGTCGTACTTTTCATTTAGACACTTCACCAGACCTTTTTATGTTGAAATAGACCCAGGGGTTAAAGTCAGAAGGAGGCTTTTGCAGTTAACTCTCTCTAGCTGGAGGAAGAGGTTCCTTGCATGCTCATCAGTGTGGTTCTTGCACGTGACATGCAGATAGATCTCAAATTGGCGGTGCCACCTTTCCCATCTAGGACCTTGAGTTTGGTAGTCTGCTAGGTCAATCAGAGGTGGGCAGCAGAAAATGAAGCTAGACGTTCCGTCCTTAGAGTACATAATTTCCTCTGCAGGTATTTCCTGTTGTCTTCTTTTGTTGCTTCCTTTTGTCTGTCCACTCCTCTTGTTTGGGTCACATGGAGTACTTCTGAGAATGTCAGTAGTTTCTGGGCACTTGTTAGAAATGGGGGCCTCTAGTTGGCAAGGGTTTGCACCTTTGTCCAAGTAGGGACCCTTCCTTCTAGTCAGGATAAGGGAGTTACACTCCTAAAATAACCCCTGCTAAACCCCTTGGTAGCTTGGCACGAGCAGTCAGGCTTATCGTAGAGGCAGTGTGTAAAGCATTTGCACATAACCAGCAGTAATACAGTGAAGACACTACAAAAGGACACCACACCAGTTTAGAAAAATATCCAATATTTTTATACATCCAGAACAAGACCTAAAACGATACAAAATCCACCATACAGTTCTAAGAAATCTTCAGTAATCAAAATAGACTTGAATACAGTTCCTTGAAGTCAGTAGCTCCGTCTGGGGCTATCACGGCGTTGTGAACAACAAATCCAACCAGTTTTGGCTGACCGCGGCGTCACGGGCCAGCTACAATGTCGGGAAGACACGCAAAACAGTACCTTTAGAAAGGGACGGCGTCCGCAGGCGTCAGTTCTGGAGGTCGGTGCAGGAGTCGTTGGGCCCTTGAAGTCACACGCGCTGCAGATCGAACTCCTCGCGGTTGAAGTTGGGAGCGTGCGTGGCGGCAGGCATTGTGGCTGCGGTGCGAAGTGCGGCGTGAGGTGCCCTCAGGACGCGGTGCAGGCAGTGGCTCGGTGACGGTCGTCCAGCGGCGTCGGTGAGACCAGGGCTGCGGTGCGAAGTGATGCGGTGCTCGTCGTGGTGCTGGCAGGTCACGGTGCAAGCAGCGGCGTGGTAGTTGCTGAAGCGCTGTCGTCGGCTGACGAACTGGAGTCGATGGCGCCGGTGCAGTTGGGCCAAGGCTGCGGTGCGGGATGAGGACGGTGCACCATGTAACTTACGAGCGGTGCCCTCGAAACACGGTGCTAGCAGAGGCGTCGATGTCAGCGTAGAGCGGCGGCGTCGGGGATACCAGGGCGACGACATGAAGCGAGGCGGTACAGAGTGCGGTGCCCACAGGTCGCGGTGCAAGCAACGGTTCGTGGCGGAGTCAGTTGGCTTTGTCAGTGAGACCAGGGTTGCGGTGCAAAGTGCGGTGGTGCCCTCTGCGGTGCCTTCAGGACACGGAGTCGGCAGCAGCGTCATTGACGGTGTCAGGTTGCTTTTCTTCTGTTGCAGACCAAAACACACAGTCCCCAGTGCTGGTAACAGATGAACTTGAAGTCTTTGCTGTTCCTGAGACTTCTTTAACAGGGGGCAAGCTCTACCTCAAGCCCTTGGAGAAACTCACAAAAAGGAAGTTGCAGAAAGTTTAGTCCAGTCCTTTCACTGCCCAAGATAGAAGCAGCCTCTGCAGGCCAACACAGCAAAGCACACAGCAAAGTGGTAGTCTCTCCTCAGCTTTTCCAGCTCTTCTTCTTGGCAGTCTTCTTGGTTCCAAAAGAGTTCTAAACTTCTGGGCCCCAATATTTATACTCCAAATTCCTTTGTCCTCTCAGGCTGAGAGTGTCTGTGCTTAGTCCAAACCAGTTTGGTCCTCTCTGGTCCAGCTTCCCAGCAGGAGTAGGAGACAGCATTGTTTCCAGCAGACCAGGCCCATTCAGGTGCAAGGAAATCTCCTCCCACTACTCTAAATGCAGCCTAGGTCTATTCAGCCCAGCCCTGACTCATCCAGACTCTCTGGAGCCACTGCACATCCCCAGCCCCAGTCACTCCAAAGCCAGACAGTCAATACGCATCCTAGCAGAGGCACACAGGATGGCTAAGCAAGAAAATACCTACTTTCTAAAAGTGGTATTTTCAAACACTGAACGTAAAAATCACCTTTACTAAAAGATGCATCTTTAGATTCTGAGTTCAGGCATACTAAACTTTATTTTCCTATCTGGTCCCAATGGGAAGTTATATTTATAAGATGTTATAAATTAACTCCCATGCTTTCCTATGGGCCAGATAGCCTTTCAATAGTGAAAAACGAAATTGGCAGTATTTCACTATCAGGACATGCCACATACAGCAGGGCATGTCCTACCTTTCACATACACTGCACCCTGCCCACAGGGGTACCTTGGGCCTACCTTAGGGGTGACTTACATGTAAGAAAAGGGAAGGTTAGGGCCTGGCAAGTGGGTGCACTTGCCAAGTCGACATGGCAGTACTAGACTGCACACAGACACTGCAGTGGCAGGTCTGAGTTACGTTTGAAGGGCTGCTTGTGTGGGTGGCACAACCAGTGCTGCAAGCCCACTAACAGCATTTGATTTACAGGCCCTGGGCACACACACTGTACTAGGGACTGACTAGTAAATCAAATAACCAATCACCAATCATGGAATCACCAATCCATAACAACAATTTACAACAGGAGCACTTGCACTTTAACACTGAACATCAGTGAGACAGTGCACAGAGACACTAAACCAGCAAAAACAGAGTCAAAACCGGGAGGTCAGAAAGCAAAAAGACAGGGGAAACACGCCAAAAGATGCCAAGTCTAGGGCTTGCCTGGTCTCTGAATGGCTGCATCTTCTTGCAAGAACTTCACACTGTAAGTCTCACAGAACCCGGCTGACTTGCCAATGGGCACTCTAATGCATTAAGGCAAGCCTGACTCAGAAATGGCCACCTAGCATCTGAGATCTTCTGCTTCCCTGGTGGCCGTCAGCTTAAGCAATGCGGCTTGCTGTATACTGCATCTTGCACTCATGCTGAAGAGACATAAGGCACATTCTGTGAAGGTGCGGTCCCAAGCAGGGGCAGCTCAATGCCGCTGCCAGCAGCAGTACTTTCTGTCTACTCAACGGAGCCAGAATTAGTATGGTTGGGTCGAGGGCTGAGGTCCCTGGCCTCTCAATCGACCATGCACCACAGTAGGGAACTGGGCACTGGGTGCACTATGTACTTGGAGGGATATGAACAGCAGTAAATAATGGATTCTGTGACCCTTGAGGGATGTTGGCATGCGTGGAGTTATCATCCACTGTCAGCTTGTCCTTCCTACATGTAAGTATCACATGGAGCCGATCTAGATGCTGGGACAGTCTTTATTTCTTAGTTAATGGCTAGAACACTGGACAGATGGGTGTGGGGGGGCAAATGCATGGATGTGATTATCCAAAGCAAATATACAAAGGCTGAGGTGTTCCTAAGACTTGACATGAACATACGTTTATGAAAGACTGCACAGTGCATTTTATTATGGCATGTTGAATTATTTAAGGAAGTTGAATAGACCTTAATCTTGGTGTCTGTTTCCAGGTGCCATTCTGAGAGAAACGTTCCTTGCATTATGTTATGCTGTTGAAAGTTTAGGGCTCCTGTGTGACATTTTGCCCGGCAGCCAAAAAGATGGGTGGCTGCCCTTGCGCTTCGACACTGCAGGAGTCTGCAAATGAGCCCCACAATTGCAACTGCTGGGAATAGTATGGACAGTTTTTGAGATGCATGTAAGTGCATGATTCTAGAGTAGTGATGTGACCATTAGGCCAACCGTGAACGCCTACTCCATCCCAAGCCACCCAGGATGGTGGAACTGCGAATCCCATCTTCATGACAGCAGCAGAATAGAGGGACATGCTCTCTCCCCCAAAATGGGACAGGCAGTCCCCGTTCCACTTGTGTTCTGCTGACTGGCTACAATAGAGCAGCTGAAAAGTGGCAGGCACCACCATGCTTCTCTCTTGATGGGATAATGCCACTGTGTTCTTGCACTCTCTTTACCAAAGGCCCACACACACACACAAACACACACACACTTGTGGCTTCAATGTGGGTCTCACCTGGTGTTTTCCGTAGAAGCTAGATGCAAGATCCGATGCTAGGACCCAACTTCCCACACCCGCCAAAGTCAGCTCAATATTGTCAAAGCTAGCAATGGTGGAAAAGGAGTAAACAAAACAAGGAAAGTGAAAAGGAGATGTGTCATAGTCGGACGTCTCTCACAGCTTTTGGATGGAGAAGGTTTTCTGTACTTCCTGAACAGAAAATAAAACACAAGAGTTATTCTATACTACTCTAGGTAAGTGAATCTAAACATATGTATGCCCCTGTAAGTATGTCTACCTGTTTGTAGTCCTTCCTCTCATAGTAAGGTATAGAAAGGCAGAAAACAGAAAAGACAGTCTTTTCGTAACTGGAAAAGGTAAACAAAAGAAGAAGCATGGATGTGTTTAAACAAGTGGTCTAATTAAACATGTCTTTAGATTATGTAATTATAAGTAGTGTAACCAACCTCAATATGTGTTACGTCACTATTCAGTAAAGCCCAAAAAAGCTCACATCCAATATAAACCAGGAAAAACAAAAAACATATTCTCCCATACTGGATAAAAATACACAGAAAAAGGTGCTGGGCTAAGTGATATAATTAATTAGCACCTTGTAACATCAGGATACTAATAATATGTATTTCATGATTAATTAGCACCTTGTAACGTCAGGATACTAATAATATATTCTTTGTTCTATTTTTTACAGCCAGCAAGAAGTTCCAGTAATTTGAACAGAATGTCCACTCACCGTGGAAGGTGTACTTCAGATAAGTATTTCATAATTGTATCATCAAACAATGCATAAACATTGTTACCGTCTCTCAAGTAATGTAGATTCTTTAGAAAATATCTGTTTTTCCTCTCGTTAGTCACAGGACGCTAAACAAGTGGTTTTCCATGAAGAAAGGAGCAGGAACTGCCAAGGAGTAACTCGAGGAACTGCAGCGCCGCTCAAGGAGCCGACAACGACCCCCGAAAGGGAATGTGGCTGCCCGCCGCCCCCAAAGGGGGCACCCCTAAAAGGGCGGCCCTTTAGTGCCATTGCGGCAAAAGCCTACCCCTCGCTCTAGCCTCAGAGGGCTTCCGCCTGGAGCCCGCTGTCCAGGGGGTGTGGGCGTCACTTCCGGTGCGCCCGGGGGGGGAGGGAGGGTATGTATACCCCTCCGACCCTCCCAGCGGCCTCTTTTCCGCCAGCCACGCCGTTGTGAGGGTCGTTGGTCGGGATACGCCGTCGTTTGTTTGATCGCGAGGTGAGTCGCCCCGTCACAGACTGGCCCCTGGACTGCTGGTTTCAGTCCGCCTGGGGCCCGTATGGGTCTCAGTGCCTGTGACCGGGTGCGCGGCGTTGTCATGGGCTCGAGCACGGGGGGCCTGGCATTCGTCTCCCGCCGTCTTTCCTCGCGCTGAGATTCACGCGCCTGAGGGAGCTGAAAGTGAGGGTGAGTCGGCTGCCCCCCCAAGCCTCTTCGGGTAGGCGCTGCCCAGCCATGGCTGGACTTGTGATGCCTTAAGGATGGGTGGGGGGGGGGGAATTGAGGAGCTCCCCCGGTACTGTCTGGCCCCCTCCGTTTCGCGGCGCTGAGAAGGTTAGATCTAGGGGTTAGATCTATGGGAGCCTCTGCTCATGTCCTGCTACGGTTTATGTAATTTTGATGTTTAGGGGGCTGTAGAATGTTACGAGGTCCTCAGGTCCCCACTCTGAGTGCAGGCAGCGTCAGCGGGTTATGAGAGAATACTGTCCGTCTGCGTGCCGGGATTTCACGCTGTTTGTCATGCCTTTGGTCGGGCCCGGGAGCTTGTGGTGAGTCGTTGTGCTGCATTTAACGGTAGGCGCATGCCGCACTTGTGGTGGAACACGTCGGGCACCTTCAAACGTTTGCTTTCTGCCACCACCCGACAGATACTGCATGGGGCAGCTCGGCGGGCCTGACCACTAGGGGGAGAACCGCGGTGTGTTACTCCCCCTTTCAGACCTAGTGGAGGTTCACTCATGCCTCATCACAGGCCGCTTACATGTTAGTGTATCTTACTCGTGTAGGCTTATTTACTCCGAGTATTGCTCGATCACTGTGTGTCACCATGGGCAGGCTCGGGTCTGGAGCCACGAGGCTTAATTCATTGTCTTCCAGCCCCCTCCTGTGGATTTTACGATAGATACATTTGTTCTGTTTTACAATTTTGGGAATGTTAAGCTCCCGGAATTCAGTGCCCCTCTTATCAGTGGTGGCCAGCGGCGGACCTCGGAGGGGGGTGCCCTCTGTACAGCTCCGCGTCTGCCTCTGGAGTGCGGCTGAGGTTTACAAGGTCACCTACTGGCATGCCGCTGACAGGGAAGCCATCTGGGATTCGTCCCCTCATCCGTGAGCCTGATTCCTAAAATAGATTCTAGCACTGGAAGTTGTATTATTCATTGGTAATTAATTTCTTCACCTGGAACTCTTGCTAAATTGTTTCGCACATACTCTCTCGAGCGCTCGATTAGGCATGGGGCTATAATTTTAGCACACCAAATTCCTCTGCAAATCGCAGTAAGCAGTATTGCCTACTGATTTCAACTGTAAGGGCTGCTCCCTCGCCCATACGGGGATGGAGTGTAAAGCCAGGCATTCGTGTCTTTCCAGGCACTTCGCGGAGCACTGCCTGGGCGTGGGTCTTGGACCGTGGCTGGACTTTCACATTTGCTTTCTTGGTTTGAGGGCACCCAATGCGGTTTCGTTGGCACAGCGAGAGGGGAGTTGGAGAGGCAGACACACGCTGTGTTTTGTTTGGTGAAACCGGGTTGTTTTGCCGTTTGAATAGCAGCCGAGTTGGCGCATGTATCGACGGTGTGCTCATGCCCCTATGCTTGTGGCCCGCACCGGCATGTTCATGGGCGGGGCGGACACTGGGGGCCTGGAAGGTGAATCGGGTGTATTGGGGCTGGTGCTTGTGGGTGAACTTCGCGTGTTGGAAGGGGATTGTAGATGAGGGAGACTTGGCATATCAGGGGTAGCTGCGTGCCGCGGCCCAGACTGTGATGCGCTGGGGATATGTTGTTCAGGTCGGGTCACTTGAGCACTCCCATGAGGTATTAAGTGGGTGTTTCTGCAAAGCAACGTGGGCCTTGGGCATCGCTCATTTGCTTGTTGATCATTACCCGCCTGACGCACAGCTCGGAGAACGGTCCTCTGAGACTGGCTTTTCCACCTGTCCAATGTTTTTAAGTAGAACTTTAATAAGTGAGGGCACGTCAACAGTGCCCCGTTTGTAAAGGTTGTTCTATGTGCACCAAGCGAACGCTTGCAATTTGTCACTTGTCCGGAGTCGGTAGTTGTATGCTTTATGTGGGGGACAACAGGGCGAGTTGTGTGCAGAGGAGAGCCTGTCGAGGCCTTGCTATGAATTTTGAGCAGTGACACGCCGGGCGCCTTCAGTCTGTGCTGCGAAAGAGGTGCTCCTAATTGTAATTTGTATGTTGAATAGCAATGTGCACATGTTCCAGATTGCCACGAAGTGTTATTTTATTGATGGAATTTTCACGCCCTGCAATTGTCCGCATATTGAGCGCGAGGTGTTGACTCCTTTACGTGCGCCTCTTTTCGACAGGTTTCCGAATGTAAATAACGGTGCATGGTATGAGGATTAGCATGCAAATGTGACACATTGCCACGAAGCGGTAGTGTCTTAGTCAATTTTAACACGCGGCTATTGTTGCATATTGTAGCGCGATGTGAGTCTTTTTACGTGCGCAGCTTTGTTACAGCTGTCCATATTTACAAATGGTGAATCGTATGATTAGGCCATAGTATTACGAGGCTCGTTGCGCTATATTGGTTTGGCAGCTTCGCAATTGCGCTCAGGTTTTTGAAATTTGCATGGTGTGGTCTGTGTGTTTTATGCACGCGAGGGTAAATTGAATGACCAAGAATGTGGTTTCTTGGTCCGTGGTGCCGTACTTCTTTTCGGCTTCGTGCGGGTCTGTGTTAAGGGATGTTCGGTGTCGAAGGTCGATTGTAACGGAGGGTTGTTTTTAAAGTAATCCGATTCCATGGCAACCGGGACTTATTATTATTGAAGTGCTCCAACCGGCATGACGGCGTCTGTGTTTTAAACATGCCAATAGGAAGCACTATGGGGGATCAGATTGTTGACCCCTTGAGGGAACTGGCCAGGTCACCCTTTCCGTGGCGCCATCAGTGCTGATGCTCCCTGTGGCTCTGAGCTGGATCAGTGCTCTTCATAAACGGTAGCACCCAGCTCGAGGGAAGAATTCATTGTGCCTGTTCCTCCTTTACACCATTGACAAGGTCAAGGGCCCTGGCTTGCTGTAGGTACAAGGTTAAGGGTTGATCATATATGTGACTCAATGACAAAAGAGGTTGAACTAGGTGAATCGCTTCGCTAAGCATAGGGATCAGCTTGCATATTTTAATCCAATGACAAAGACGGAGAAGTGTTCGGGTCAGAACCAGCAGGCCACGGGGTGGCTTGACAAAACATTTTCAAGCCCTCGCTATCGTTGTAAGGGTGTTGCAATTCTATAATTTCAGGTAATCATTATTAGGTATTAATTGATAGATTCGACCGGGTGGTTTCCGGTACTCGGCACCGTCATGTAATTATCAATGCCGGCGATGGGGGCAGTTCGCCACTACTTGGCCTTGTCTCTCTATTTTAAAGTTGATCACAAAATCGGACAATTATTAATTCAATATACATTAAAATGACTATTGCCTGTCGCCCATGCCATTCTTATAGCCCTGGGGGCCTGGAATAGTCTGAATTGTCACACTTACACAATAGCTTGGGTTAGTAGCTGTGATGTTGCTGGGACTTGCAGCAGGGCTGGAGCTTTGCTTGGTGCAAACTGTAGTAGCCTCCTGCCGCCCTCTGAGGGCAATAAAATAAGTACCATTAACTTGGCTAGCAATAAGACCTGCAAGCAGCGTTGGATTATACCTTGGGTGGTGGAGGTGAGCACCAACACATGTTATGTTAGGCGTAGCAAGGTCAATAACATTTACCTGCCTTTCCTCCTTCTGTGGTAAGGACAGGAAACACCCACGGAGGGTAGCTCCCACCAGGCACAGCACTGGTCCATTTTACAAATTCAAACGGACCTAAAAACTGTCATGGCCACAGACCGGTTTTAGGTGCATTTGTAGGGGCGCGGTTACACTGCTTAGGTTAACAGCAGTATGTTTAGCAGCCTTCTTGCCCGGGGAGCACATTTTGCCTGCAGGGACGTTTTCCTCGTGGCTGGGTTCATAGCGTGATCAGAAATACTATTCCCGTCTGCTGCTACTACCTGGCAAGCCTTCCCTAGATCAAAACGGGACCTCACTTAGGAGAAACGGGGAGTGTCAGATTATTTGCAGTAATACTAATGAGCTGCTGCTTTGCTACAATGTTTAAAGCACAGCAATATCTCTGATGAATTTTAGATGTAAACACAGATCAGAGACTATTAGCAGTAATATTAGTGAGCTGCTGCTGTGTCAAATTGTGGCAAGCAAGATAGTTTTTCCTGCAGCTCGAGTGTTGTAGAACATTTAGAAATGTTCATGGGTATCATTCAAATATCCGGTAAGATACATCAAGCTATCGCTCCATAACACCAGCTCTAAAGGCTCCTGAAAGGTCAGATTAAAAAGTAAAGAAACCCTCCTGGTGGGAGGCTGCGTGTTCTAACCTCTCCGAAGCGGGGCCCTCACAGTGAGGTGGCTCGCAACTCAGTCACGGCTAGGTCCCACTGGGCTTCAGCCAGATGACCACTGGCGCAAGTTGGTCAAATGTAGTTTGAAAAGGGGCATAAGTGGGTGTGATGGGTTAGCTTCTGCCTAGAAGAGATCGAAGGTCTGCCTAGGGGAACCGTTGACCAGGACATTGGCAGGGCAGGTCACAGCAATTCCCCAGTCGCACCCTGGCACTGGTATCAAGCAGCTAACCTATTACGATAATGGAAATCCAGATTAACATTGTGCCGTATGGGCCAACCTAGAAAGCCATTTAGCTGCAGATTCCAAGGCAATGCACTTTTGGCCTGGCTGATACAAGAAGCCTGTTACTTGTTTAATTTCATTGGACACATATGGACACGTTCTGGTCATGTATTGTTTGTGTCTTAGCAGGAGGGCCTGCAGTTGTTTTAGCTGGTATGTACTTGCAAGGTCCGTAACTGGACAGTGCGGCATTTTCCAATATGCATAACCCCCTGGATGATGTCAGGTTTGAGATTCAGTTTGAGAGCCACTTCATTGGCGTTCAGGAGCTACATGCAGCTCCTTGCTGTATGCACGGGGGTTAATTAGGGCTTAGTCTGCTGGGCTGAGGTGCGCGGGGAGCACCATGGCCTAATATGTGAGCAGTACCACTTTCTAGCAATGTGGCATGGCACCAGGTGATAATACATGTGCAGTGTGGGTTTGGAACAAACTAAGGGCACCTTGCGTAGAACCTACGAATCTGGGTGCGGGGGTGGGCTACGGCTCGGGTGGGGACTCCAACAGGGGACCCAGCATCTGTCATTAGTCTCACCCTGTCCCCGCCCGTTGACCCTCCCCTGTGGTTCCATATTTCGCTTGGTACCGCACATGGTCATCACTGAACATCCAAAGTTGTACTTACCAAAGCAAGGGGGTAGCCATCATGTTATGGCCAAGCTAGCAGGACATTTTCACCGTCTCCCACTATCGGGAGCCCCCAGGGGGAATTCAGTGGGGGGTGCTTGCTATTCGAGCAGAGGACAGGAGCACTGGCACAGGGAGGGCTGCAGCACAAAGAACATAAGCTACAAGTTATTGGACATTAGGCATTCCCATAGTTTGTAAGGGCAGGTGACTGCTTGTTGGTTCGCCCCACCCCAGTAGCTTTTCTACACACAGGCCTGCCTCCTGGATACGTCAGCTGGAGATCCCTGGACTCCTGCCTGCAATGGCACACCTTGTCATGAGTTGCCTGGGCACAGGTACGGCACGCCTGCCCGGCAGCATTGATAACTCTTCCATTAATCAGCCTGCACCCTGGTACTGGGGCTTTTCCAAGTAGGGGCAAACTAGGGCCTAGTCACCCACGAAAGGATAGGCACAAACTTGAAGAACTGGGGGTTCCTCATTGGGCACACCTCCTGTACCTTGGGTATTCAGCCGGCTGCTTTATCTCTTCACAGAGAAGAGGTGTGGGGGTACCCAGTTGCTCTCAGCATGGCACATTAAGGTGGGCGCTAACCAGGAGGTTACCCATTAATGTCGCGACTGCACACGATGCTAGCAGTCATGCACCAAGGAAGTCCCTCGGAAGGTGCTGAACAGGTGTAAGTTCAGTAAGACAGGACGGATTCATGGCAAGTAAAGGAGGGCACACTTGCTATTATCACTCATTCCTGGTGCATCAGATAGTTCAGCTTGTCAAATGTTTTACAGGGATACACTAGGGCATTGAGCGAGCTGCATGAGGTAGCAAGGTAACGTGCGGTGAGGCGACGTGGTCTCAGCAAACACACAAAAGGGGTCTGCGGCAATACTTGAAACTGGAACAGTGTCGCTGGCCTTACAGCTGGGTGGAGCCAGTGTCATTTAGAGGTACGTCGAGGTGAAAATTGGGTGCTTCTTAAGTTTCTCCTGACCAATGCGGTTTGTGGTATCTCCGAGCGGGTCCACTGACGGTGTACTGCAGCTAACATGTAACTGGGAATCTGGGATTCCGACTCTTTAGCGGGTTAGGATTCAGGGACAGAGATGGTTAGCAGGTACTGCATCTGTGAATCCAATGCAGTTATGCAAGCTGGGCGCGCTGCGTATGTTGTCACTACACGAAAGGAGGAGGTGTCGCCAACAGCGGGCACAATACACATATTCCAGACCTGACACCTATAAGGGGTGCAACAGGGTTCAGCAATGATAGGGGCCTGTGCATTGGTCTGGTCAGCGGGGTGAATTGCACCCCGTACCAAGGGTAGGTGACATGTTGCTGCATTTAAGTTCAAATGCCCCGCCCGGTTAGCTATATTAGCCTCGCTGGGTGGGGACGCTGTCAGCCAACATAGTGTGATGCTGCCCCAATGAATGGGATAACAAGGTGTCAAGCACTAAAGGCCACTAGGGAGAAGATCATTTGGCATGTCCAGGATTCAGCAATAATCAAACCGAACGGGGCAGGACAATTTTCCACTGCGTGGGCTTCACAGGGTGGGCAGTGGGACCCCCCCCCCCTCCTATCGGGGAAATATGGGGGGAAGGTAGGACCCAGTCAATCCTGAATGTTAGGCACCATAGGACAGGCAGTGCGCACGGCATCATAGCGGACAGGTTAGCTAGCTGCTATGCCTAGAGGTTTTCACCAAGAGGGAGCTGAGCAGGCGTAATTCGCATAAGGAATAGGGGCTGCATGGCATGTGCAGGGGTACACAGTTATTAAGAGATTGGCCCAAGGGGGGGGCCCCACCCACCCCAATTCCTTAGTATACACCTAGGGGGTACAACCTCATTGCCATGGGGTGGAGGTCACTCTTTCAAGCCAGGTAAGCTGACTTAAGGGAGATCAGCAAATACATGGGTCAATGTGAGCTCGGGTGGCCTGGGATTATTCCACGCAGAGTGTGGCACGGGGCTAAGTCAGAGGATGCTGTTGTACATCCCCGAAAGAGAGAACAGTTCAAGGCGTAAGTTCGCAGACACTCATTTTGTTTGGATGGGTTTCCCAGGTATGAGATGAAACAGCATCATTAACAGGCTCGAGCAACGCCTGGCCCTAGGTGTAGCCCCTCCCAATGTGTTGGTGATCCACTTGGGGGGCAATGATCTCATGACCGTGGGGAGGAGGGGATTACTCATGGCCATGAAATCGGACTTGGGCGAACTAAGTAGGCGCTTGGGTCACTGCGGACTGTTTTGGTCTGAACTAACCCCACACATTCACTGGCATGGTGCCAGGTCAAGGGAGGCAGCAGAACATTCGCGCAAGCGGGTCAACAGTGCTATGCGTAAGTTTTTGAGTCAGAGGGGGTTGGGCTTTATCAGGCATGAACTCATCCAGGCAAACGTTAAAGGTTACTTTGAGGAGGACGGGGTCCACTTGTCCCCGGTGGGGATGGACTTGTTTCTCCTGGATTTACAGGAATGTTTGGAATGGGCAGGTTGCAGGTAATAGGAGGTGCAGTGGGGGGGGGCCCTAGCTGCGACGGTGGCCGCCTCCAGGGTTGTGGCGGAGTTACAGGGCGATCTGGAAGCAGTCTGGTACAGTAAGGGTACCTCTGCGGCAGACGGGTACAGTAAGGGTACCTCTGCGCGGCACAATAGGGGTGCCAAAGACCAGGATCCTCAGGGCAGGGTCCTGGAGAACCGTGACGGCGCCCCGTTAGTCCTTCGGGCGGTTGGGGGCCTGACCAACCGGGGGTTTGCCCTGCTACGCTCCGCCCTGAAAGGGGCGTGAGTAGGATGGTAACAAGGTGCCACGTGATCCGGTGGTGGATCAACAAAGGTGTAGCGCTGATCGGGCATCCATCCCACAGTGCTGGCTCATCAGGCGGGCAGGGGCAGCATAGGTTGGATGGCTGCCTGCCCATGGATCGCCCGTAAGATAACCCACCTTATTGCATACTCTTGTATGGAATAAACCTGCGACAAGTTTTTCCCATAAACAAAGTGTCTTGTGTGTTTATTTATGCACGTTCGCCTAGGGGAAGGTGGGGGATATTGCCGGTATTGGGACTAAGGGAATCGAGACGAAGGACCGGAAGCAAAGCACTTGGACACCCGATGTGGGATTACGCCAGCACGTCAGACATCGGAGCAGCAATCAGGTAAGTGCAGGCAAAGTGGAGACACGACAAACACTGAACGTGGAGTGTGTTCGTGATTTCTGGCTCTGCCCCTCGCACATGTGCGAGGAAGAGTGGAGCATGCCCGACAGTCATATCATATGCCTAGGGATGCACAAGCTCACACAGAATCATTTTCTCTTATTTCTTTCATGTATGGCATGCGAAATGGAGAAAAAAACACTGGCAGTGCTAATCTGTTCTGAGTTTGAGTTTGGATGTTAAGCGGATGTTTGTTTGCTTCGATAATACCCAGGAGTGGTATTGCAGTGATAGAAGTAGTGAATGCGCATTTTTGCACAAAAAATGTTGCCCCACTGTTGCAATTTGTTACCTGTTTAGTGTGTAAATGAAGCTTCATGATTACCTTATCACTATAGAGAGCCAAATGATTTCTACCATCAAGAGGTAGTAAGGAGCTCAGGGTACCGTGAGGAAGAATGCAGCTCACAATGCTTATGTCACGAGGTGTTAGGGGTGAGTGCAGGATGCAAGAGGACAAAGGGAATGCAGAGGGCAAAGAGAAAATGCTGAGTTCTGAGGGACCAGCAGCATGTGTGCTTGACTAGTAGATATAGAATAGGCATGGACACACAGCAAAAGTGAATGCCTCCCCAACCCACACAGAACAAGCACCACATAAGCATCATCAGTCGACCTTTTCCTTGTAGTCACAGATAACAAGTACCACATGGGCATCAGGAGAGTGACCTTTTCTTGCACACAGAGACCAGGTATCACACGGCATGATCGGTGCAGACTTTTCTTACATACACAGAAGAGGGTCTGTTGGACCTGGCCCTTTTTGGAGGGTTATCCCCAAACTTGTTGCCTTCCTCCTCCTTTTTTTCTGACCCTTTTTCGGCTGGTTTTAAGACTCTGGGCACTTTACCACTGCCAATCAGTGCTAAAGTGCATGTGCTCTCTCTTATAAATATGGTATGATTGGTTTACACCTGTTTGGCATATTTGATTTACTTAGAAGTCCCTTGTAAAGTGGTGTATCATATGCCCAGGGCCTAAAAATTAAATGCTACTAGTGAGACTGCAGCACTGATTGTGCCACTCACAGAAGTAGCTTTTCAAATCTGTCTCAGTCCTGCCACTGCAGGGCCTGTGTGCGCAGTTTGCTGCCACTTTAACTTGGCATTTAAAACTACTTACCAAACCTTAAACTCCCCTTTTATTACACATAGGCATCCCTAAGGCAGGCCTTAGGTAGCCCTATGGGCAGGGTGCTGTGTAAGTAAAAGGTAGGACATGAACCTTTATGTTTTGCATGTCCTGGTAGTGACAAACAGCCTATTTTGTTTTTACTACCATTAGGCCTACTCCTCTCGTAGGCTAGCAGTGGGAATTCCCTTCTATACTTTTTAAGTGGTAATTCCTGATCAGAAAGGAGTGGCGTTGCCATGTTTGGTATGTTTAGAATGGTAGTGATAAATCCTACTTACTGGTGAAGTTGGATTTCACATTACTGTTTTAGAAATGCCACTTTTACAAGTGGGCATCTCTCTGAGGGACCTGAGGCTGCAGCTGGCTGTAGAGGAGAGAAGGGCTGAGGCTGACAGAGCCCTAGCTGTGGAGAGGATGGCGGAAAGGGCCTTTGCCAGGAAAAAACTTGCTCTTGAGGAGAAGAAAATGTCCCATGAGTGTAGTTTGAAAATTGTGGACTTACAAGCACAGCAAGTAGAGTCTAGTGGTGGCAGCAAAGTATTGAGTCCAGTGTTAAAGATACCATTCACATACCCAGAGACTTGATGCCTAGCTTATAGGAGGGGGGCGACATACATCAGTGGTTTCAGGAGTATAAGTCAGCTCTAGAGGTGCACAGGATCCCGAGGACGATTGGAGAACTGTCATGTGGAGTCATATTTCTCATGATGGGTGGGATGCTCTACTGGCCCTAGAAGGGAGTGACGGGTAGAGATACACCTCATAAAAAAAACCCTGGTAAAGAAGTATTGGTTCACCCCTGAAGAGTATAGGTTGAGGTTCAGAGGCAGCTGGAAACTGTCTCACCAGTCTTGGGAGGAATTTCTGGAGTATTTTTGCAGCGCACTGGACGGGTGGGTGAAGGGTAGCACAGTAAACACTTTTGAAGGGTTGTACAATCTGACTGTCAGAGAGCAAATGTTCTGTTGTTGTTTTCAAGGGCTATGCCAACACCTGTTGGAGTGTGAGTTCTCTGACCCCAGGGAACTTGCAAAGGAGGCAGACCTCTTAGTGAGTACCACAGGGTCTGGAAAGACATTTGGGAGTGATCCTAAAGGGAGTGGCTCAGGTTTCTCCCAACCGAGGGCGGGTGCGGTTCACAGTAGCCCAGACAGATCCTAGTGGGGTGGGTAAAGGAGCCAATGTCTCTTCTCAGAGTAGGAGGAGAGGTGGGGTCCCATGTCTCTTCTCAGAATAGAAGGAGAGGTGGGGTGGGCAGAGCCCCATGATACCCATTCCCAGAGCCTGGATAGTTCCCTGAGGGGGTAACAGAAGGGGAATCTAATCTGTATCAGGAGACCATCCACTGAGTGGGACCCCATTGTGTTAGGAGAACTTTTGGGGGGGGGGGGGGTGACGGATACCGGAATCCATCCAGGTCTGGTTTCTGGCAGTACCACTCCGCAGAGGAGGGTGTAGAAGCCAAATTGGAGGGGAGAGGTTTCGCCCCTAACCCCTGTTCAGCCTAAAGGTACAGACCCTGAGCTGGAGGACCAATTTCAGGATAGCACCACTGATCTAGTGGGAGAACTGGGCACAACAACTGCCACAAGCGCCCTGACAGTTCTGGTTTCTGGGGGTACCACTCTCAAAAGGAGGGTTTGGAACCCCAGAAGGATAGGCAGGGAGAGGGAAGGACTCACCCCTGACTCCTGTCCAGCCCAAGGGTACAGACCCTGGGCTGGAGGACCAGTTTCAGGATACCACCACTGAACTGATGGGAGGCGGAGTGGAGAAAGGATGCGAAGCACCTGGGGCTACCACCCCCACTCTGAGAAACCACAGAGGACAGAGACCCCTGGATGGCCTGGGGCCTGGCTCTGGACTCTGACAGCTGTCAGTGGCCTCTTTTGGTTGCTATCCTTGCGGACTGAGGTTTCTTTGGATTGTGGACAGAAGTCAGACCCAAGGGGTGGAATGGGCCACATCACTTTGTTGGCCATGGTTGCACTGTCTGCCTACTGGGATGCATCTGTGAACAGATTAAAGTTAGGCACTTCACAGATGGGGTCCACAGACGAGGAGAAGGATTTCCCATGGGTGAGCTTAGTGGGCCCTGAGAGTATAGACGGAGGGATCCAACTGGGTTCAGAGCGGTGTAGAACTGGCATGTGCCCCTGTAGTAGCGAGCCAAGTTCCATGTTCAATTGCCCTAAGCAGGGAAGTCCATCAATGGATTGATTAGTCTATCCTGGCTTTAGGCTGGAGGGGTGTTGTGTTGGACCTGGCCCTTTTTGCAGGGTTATCCTCCAACTTTTTGCCTTCCTCCTCCCTTTTCCTGACCCTCTTTTTTTATTGGTTTTAGGACACTGGGCACTTTACCACTGCTAATCAGTGCTAAAGTGCATGTGCTCTCTCGTATAAATATGTTATGATTGGTTAACACCTGTTTTTGATATTTGATTTTCTTGTATGATTCTTGTAAAGTGGAATCTCATATACCCATGGCCTGTAAATTAAATGCTACTAGTGGGCCTGCAGCACTGATTGTGCCACCCAAAGAAGTAGCCTTTTAAACCTGTCTCAGGGCTGCCACCGCAGTTTACTGCTACTTCAATTTGGCATTTAAAATTACTTGCCAAGCCTTGAACTCCCCTTTTACCACACATAGGTCACCCCTAAGGCAGGCCCTAGGTAGCCCCTATGGGCAGGGTGCTGTGTAAGTAAAAGGTAGAACATGTACCTTTATATTTGGCATGTCCTGGTAGTGACAAACAGCCAATTTTGTTCTCACTACTATGAGGCCTACTACTCTCATAGGCTAGCATTGGGGATTCCCTTATAAACTTTTAAGTGGTAATTCCTGATCAGAAAGGAGTGGTGTTGCCATGTTGGTATGTTTAGAATGGTAGCAATAAATCCTCATACTGGTGAATTTGGAATTTACCTTACTATTTTAGAAATTTCACTTTTAGAAGTGGGCATCTCTCTGTGCTGATAACTCTTTTTGCTTTGCAGCCTGTCTCCAATGCACGTCTGGGTGATAGCTACACTTTGTGCATTCTCTCCAGACAGCCATAACACAGGAAGGGCTGGGTGTGACAGGGGATACATCTGCATTCACCTGTGTACTGATAGTCTTCCTGGGAAGGGAGAGGAAGAGGTGGTTCACACTTACATTTGAATAGGTTGTGTCTTGCCCCCCCCCACAAATTTGTCTGGAGCCAGGGCTGGGCTGAAAGGGATCTTTGTGTACTCTGAGGGTTCTTTTGAAGTCACCCCCTACATCAAAGGCATTTTAGAGTATAAGTACTGGGGCTCTGACCCCATATTTTTAGACACTTCTGGATCTTCAACTGGACCGCTGCCAGAAGAACTGCTGTGCTGCTTAAAGGACTCAACTGGACTGCTTTTCTGGAAGGGCTGCTGCCTGTTTGTTACCTTGCTGCCTGCTGCTCTCTGACTCCGCTGAAGGAGAGCTGAACTCTGTCTTCCGTCCAAAGTGATCTCCAAGGCTTTGTTAGCTTGCCTCCTGTTTTCTGAAGTCTCATGGACACAACACACTTCCTGCAATTCTGCTGGTGCTGCTGGACTCTGCTGTCTGTGAGTCCTGCCCTTCCCTGAGGTGCCTTCTCCTGTTCTAGGCCTCAGAAGTGGGAGCTACAGCTGTTTTGCTACAGAATCAATGCAGGGACGACTTTGCGCCGATCAGAACTGAAAATTGCCTTTCTACGCCAACACAGGAACTGATCGTCATCATTGCCTCGACGGACTGTGCGGCTCGACCTCGAAAGATGCCGACTCAGGAGCCGATCGTCAACATTGCCTGGACGGACAACACAGCTCAACATCAACACAGCCACTGCATCGAAAAGGGGTTCGCCAGTGAAGCTTCCATCAATGGCGCGGATCGGCACCGACGCTCGCCTCCATCCACGGATTGACGTGGCGCCTCGAGACTTTGACGTTGACACTTTACTCCATCGAAGGTACTTCGTTAACGGGACCTGTCTGAGTCCTGTAGCTAGCCTGCCCTTGATTGTGGTCGGCCTGAACTTTAGATTTGCATCGGTCTATCGCGACCTCAAAGAACATTTTTTTGCACTACTTGCTTCTAAGCGCTTTACTACATTTATTCTTTTAAAATTCAATATCTCGACTGCTTATTAGATTTTTGTCGTTCTGGTCTTATTTTGGTTATAATATAATCTTTTTTTATAAACCTGTGTGGAGTCTTTTTGTGGTGTATTCATTGTGTTATTGTGTGAGTGTGTTGCACAAATGTTTTAAACATTGCCTCTGTAGATAAGCCTGCCTGCTATGCGCTAAGCTACCAGAAGGTGAGCACAGGTTATCTTGGTGTGTATCTGACTTACCCTGACTAGAGTGGTGGGTTCTGCCTGGCTGGGGTGCATACCTTTGCCAACCAGAAACCCCACTACTAACAGGGTCCATAATACCATGTTGTCTGTAAACAGTGTCTGACTCGCATTCAGCACATTAATCTTATTGTTTCTTATATAGCACTTCATTCTGCACTTGTGATATTTCTTAATGTAAATAATAAACGTTATGGCTACCCAATTTAATGGTATTCAATTTACAGACCTCAACAGGATGGACAAATTGAGCTTGCTTACGTTTTCAACAATTTCTGTTAAAATACATTGTGCACTCAGGACGTCATATTGTTTTATACAGCTGCCTATCATAGGAGTAGAGACAAAAGATGCACAAAGTAATGTAAAGAACAAGGCGGGTGAGTGCACCTGAAGAGTTGGAGTCATACGGAAGAGTAGTTGGAATCCAAACTCCAAATATTGAATGATCTAGCACTGGAAGAAAATGGCAGCATTTGTGAACAAAGTGGTCACAGCCATTCAATATAATGCAGGTCTGTACATCTCATAAAATTGGACATGAGGTAGATGGTTAATAAGGTGGAGTATAATGGATCAGCTCCCACCAAGGTGTACAATCTTGTGACTAGAACGTTAAATCAGGTTTCAATGAGGTACCCTGGTCTAACCGTGGATAACTGTACTTCAAGCCACAGGTTTCTCTCAGAGAAGATGTTTGCACGTGTTGTAGCAGCACCAAATCAACTTTAACATAAAGAAATAAAACAGAGAATATCCCCAAGCCAATTTACCAAGCTACCACAAGCACATCCATTGTGAACCTTTTCCCTCTTTAGCTCATGCGAATTTTTGTCTTTTTTTATTTACACCCCCGTCAACCTGGCTCCTCTATTGCTCCCTCCTCCCTGCTGCTCCTGCCACTCGTCTGCACTTACTTCCCCCTGGCCACTCCACTGTTTTTCCCATCACATATTTTTGTTTCTTTTTTCTCTCTTTTGAGCACAGGAGCTGCAATTTCCTGTCCGACTGCACCTTACTTAAAAAATGCACTTCGGCACACTTTTCATATTTTTAATACACCACTCCAAGATTTGCTTCCACCATCTTCGTAAAGTAAATTAAAACGAAAAGAAAACGGTCCCCTCATCATGACGCATTAATGTAGCTCTAGAACACATTTAAAAGTGCTTTCTATTTATATTTGTTGTTTAAAGTATGTACAAATAAGTGATAAAAAAATACCGGCTTTTGGGTGATTTTGCTTAGATTTTTACCGGCTGGACATCAAAATACCAATGGAGCTGGTAGAAAACCGTCCCGGTGGCAACCCTAGTGTCGTAGCGCCTGTGTGATGAGGCTTGTATATGTGTACATCATCATGCTTTTTGACAATGCTGTTCACCATCGGCAATAACCTTTATTGTCTTTTTGCAGATATTGAAAGCATTGACAAAGCCAATGGGTCTGTATTGGCGAAACCCATTGGCTTTGCCAATGTTTGTCTCCTCAAGTTGATGCAGCCCGGGACTTTCTGAGAGCTGCAGAAAAGAGATGTGACCTTGAAACTTAAGTTTTGTTTAGGACACGCAGATTTTTTCTGCGTTCGTTCGAAATGCTCCTGTTGCATACTCTTTCTCGTGCATTTATTTTGAAACGAGAATGATCGCTTTGTCATTTACAATGCCTTTTTGGGCTGTGTCCTTACTTCTTTAACCCTACCTTCGTCTCTTCCAAGGATCCTTCTAGGTTTATGGCTATTGTAGTCTATTGCGCCCACGGTGTTCATTGCTGTGTTTATGTGGAAGGTCACGCTATCTATGTTCCTATGCGATATGCCTCAGTAAATAAAGGGTTAACAAATGTCATGTGGGTGCCACCACTACTTACTTCGTATCACACCTGTCAATGTGAACTTAACTATTTACTGATGTCTATTCGCGTTTGCAATCTACCAATTTACTCTAAGCAGCTTATCACAGCATGCATACTTGATAAATAAATTATAACATGTTCCAACTAATAAATGCATACCCGATGCAGCAAAATATTTGTTTTTATTTGCAACTTGCCTTTATTTGTGATTTTTATGCCCGCTTTATGGATTGAGAAATCTGAATAGATGAATTTGACTGACCTCCCCAGCAGATCCATGCTTAATATATTTATTCACGCCACTGTCGATACAACAAATAGAAGACATTGAAAACAATAAATTTGCAAAAGGGAACAGATCTCTCGTAGGCCCACTGAAGTAGCATAACAAATCATCAAACTTAAATATTTACTCTTTATTGTTCTCCAGTCCTTTCCACAAATTATCATATGCAGTGATCACCTGGAGCTGTGCAATGTCCACTGCCATGTTCTTACAGTCTTCTTGTGAGCTGTGTCAGTTCTCCCCTCCCAGTGGTCAACATTTTATTTGAGTTTTTTGCATGTTGTCCAGGGCCATTAACCCTAAATTTCTCGCAGCTCTTGCCTGTGCATTCTAGCAACCCACTCATAAATACGCTCCTCTCGTTTTCAGCTAAATACAGCCAAAGTGCAGTTTTTGTGGACCTTTATCGACTATTGATCTGCTATCACCTTCCTCCATTGACAACCCAAAAACAAACAAGGGATCAATCTAACCATCTGCAGATATAGTTGCACTGAAAATGCTTGTTTTTCCATTAGACTGACAATATTTCCAGAATATGTCGTGGGCTGCCTTCCAACCACAATATTTCAGGAAAAGCTTTGGCAAGTAGCATTCACTAAGTTCTGTGTTCAATTAGACTGCGTCAGCAGGGACTGCACGAAGACTCGGGCTCCGTTTGTGCCAAGAAGGAATATTAATATTCAGATCCCTGCCTTGTAGGTCAAGTTTGCTTCATAGTCAATTTTAGTCCTCAAAGCTCAAGCATATTTTGTCAAACAACATGTTCTGTGAATATGCCATTAAGAAAGTAGGGCTGCTATTTTGTAAATAGTGTTGAGTTTGTTGTTAAGTATTGTATTGTATGTCAACATTTATATAGCGCTTACTACTCCAATGTGGGGCACTGAAGTCCTTGCCTACCTGCGTGATCTGGTAAGAGGTAACTCTGAGACAGGTTAGAGTGCAGGTACAGGGGTCTTTTGATCTTGTTGTGCAGGAATCTTATGTTCTTGCCTGTTTTGTTACCTAAGTGCAGTTGGAGGCCACATAACAATGCATCAAGGACAACAGCTTTGGTGCTGCTTTTTTGCCTTATCTACCCCCACAAGTGTGTTTAATGAATGAATGCAATTAATTGTCAGCGCATGTTCACCCAAAACCATCTTTGCGCTAGAACCATATTGCAGAAAGCTACAAAGTAATGTAACTGAACAGATATGTTTTATGGGGATTTCTAATGGCAGTATCACTAACTAAAGAGCAGAGTCCCAAAGGTTAAGTGTTCCAAAGTTCAAAGGTTAAGACAGAAAAAAAGCTTTCCCTTCAACACATGCCCGACTATAATGAATAACAGTTAAGAAAGAGGAGTCAGGAGCAGCCAAGGATTGGTAGTAGATCTCAATGAAGACAGCCAAAGTTCAAATTAAGTATTTCCAACAGTTGGACTGTTTATTGACAAATTAGATAGTACCCATAACTACTGACTGCTACTCTGATATTGTCTTAGTACACTGCAAGCCTATGGATTGCATTAAGCCCTGAAGCTACTTCTGTACAAGACCTAGAATGTCTCCTACAGACGTGCCCCTAAACGACCCTGCTGACTCCATTGAGCCTTGCTTAACTTACTTCCTTGAGCCAAAGCAGCTCATTTCACCCTCAAAGTGGCATTGCTGGTCCTTCGATGCCATCTGCCCATAGTCTCCCTACCTTTGAGCCATCACCAGCATCACACCCGGCAACAGCTCAGTACTCTTCAGCTATGCGTGTCAGCTTTGTTGTACTATGAGCACTGCATCATACACCAAATAAATCCCCTTGGACACAGAACTCAGAACATATGCGTTGACTGGCTGTGTCCTCTGGGATTTGACGTAGGACATGTCCCAAGAACTCTTTACTGTGGCTCATTGTCCAGTTTTTCTTCCACCCAGGGTCACGCACTATTGAGTACACTTGCCTCACCCAGTTTTCTTGTACACTAGGTGCAGCAATCCATAGTTTGCTCTTCACACCGCTCTTGAAGAAGCATCCTTATTGTCAGGAACTGTCATTGCTGCGTTACTATGCATTGCTTATTCAAGCTAAGGTATCACTGCCAGATGCTGTTTTTTCTTAAAGATTCCCTGTCCAGATCTTTGCCAACTTTGCCAACCTGACGTATCTCGTTTTCCTCTGTTATAAATATTTAATTTAAGACATACACTTTTCCACATGGAAAATGTTTTCCCAGTGAAGGAAAGAAAAGATAACAAATGTTAAGGTATATAGCCTTAAAGTGTACCCGTTACAAATGTAAAATATTTGCATTCCCAAAAGTGTTCCTGGGTACACATGTGAGATTTCCTAGGACGGTGCGATATTCAAAGCTTCCGAGAACTCCTGGAATTTTATGAAAGCTGGAAATTTGCTCCAAGCTTAGACATACAGGAGCAATTTTTCTACTTTCTTTGCGATTCGGGCCACATGACTGGAGACAGATCCACTTAAATACTAAGATGCGTAAATTTACTCTCACATTTTGGCTTTTTGGAATTCTCAAAGAAATCCAGGAATCTGAAACAGCTAAACCTTTTCACGAGCAGCTATAACTATAACCATTTGCACATGCATAATTGTGCTTACTTTACAACAGGCATATGTAATGATATGTTAAAGTTTCTTGTATACCCTACTAGGTGACTTAATATAAGGTAATGACAGGTGCAGAGTGGCACTCGCCAAACTCAAGCGCCCCTCCTCAGTAGGAGGCCTCTGTGTCCCCAACTTAGAGCACTACTATCTTACTTCACAGCGGCAATGAGCCTTTCTCAGATATCCTGCTGCCGAGCTACCACCATGGACAACAACCAGAGCGCTCCAATACTTTTCTATGGTGGGTCAATTCTCCTGTCGTGTAGTCCCTATATATCCTATACAGGATCTGCGCGTTCGGATAACATAAACTGTGGGTTTGGTGGCGGACCGATTCTGTGCACCCCCACCGGATACGTTAGCCTGTCTGTATCAGCTAGCTCACAGTGCCACTAGAGTCTCCTCTTATCGGGGATAGAATAGTTCTTGTCAACCTCAGAACATGACAACCCTGATCCCCTAGGATCGTGGAAACAATATACTACCTTTCGCTCAGTCACTCGTGCTCACTTAGTTTCTCTCAGAGATACACAGAATAACCATACTGGGCGTTTGTCAATAAGGATTTATTGAACAGTTGTTATTCTAGTGTAGCATAGATGAGCTGCAACAACCAATAGACAGTAGCAGAGATATATGATAGCAATATTATAAAAGTAAAGTGATGGTATAGTTCTACCATCTTGCAGAAATCATGAATATATACATGTACCTAAAACGCATGATAAAAAGTGTGTACTCCTACGATGCCTCCCTAACTAGATGTACCTAAATGTACCTAGCATCTATGTAGGTGTTATGCCAAGAATCCCTCTAGGATCTAGTCAACCCCATTACCTGAGAGTTAGAGAATGTGGGACCCCATCCTGGTCTCGAGTTGGACACCCCGCGAGGGATATTAGACCACTGCTAGCTGGAGCGTCTGTATGCAGGAACCTCAGCCTCTCTGGTCAGTGTGTCAGCCAGGAAGTCACGGTCTCCTCTATCTTCCTAAGCAAGATGTGCTGTATATATACCCATAGGTCTCCCCAGGGGTCATACCTTGCTGTGTTACTGTGTCGGCCTAAAGGATGACGTTGGGCCTGAACTTTATACAGAGATATTATACAGGAGATGGTAATCCTACTGTTAGTCCTGCTGTGCTTCCAAGAAGCCTCATGCATAATGTATGAGAATCGAACCAGGGAAAAACCCGCGTTCTGAATGCAGTGTCATATCTAGGTAAAAGGTCAGTGCCTAAGAACCGTTATGTATGTAATGTAGGGAAGAATATAGGTGAAAGGTTGAATGTTACCTGCGCCTAGATAGGGTACCTATATGGAATATAACACCCACTCCTCTTCCGACTGGACGACATATGTAACCTATTACTGTACTACTAGCATATCTAGATAGCGGTACGCACAAAGTTTATAAAAACATCTCTTTAGTTAAAAATGTTTAAAAACTTCTAAAACATTTCTAAAAAACTTAAAAAATGTAAAAAGAAATTTTTTCAAGCCCTAGCTCTAAAAAGTGTCTGTAATTATAGTCCGAACCACTATAAGCATTAAAAAGCCATGTATGCCCAAAAATTAAAGGAATGTCAATTTTGTTTTTGAGTTCCCAAATTGAGCTTGATTAAAAAGGGCGAATTTCTACCAGCACACGACGAGCCAAATGAGTAAAATGTTTACGTGTCCTGGCTGGTAGACGCAACTTTTTCGTTGCTTGCTTCCGCCGTAGACGTCCCCTGTAACACCTCGCAGAGTATGTCAATTGAGCACAGATGATGTTCCACGCTGTCCGCAGCCGGTGCTGGGGCAGCCTGCGCGCCGTCCAAAGCCTCGGTGTCAGTGGAGGAGCCGGTGTTCATACCAACAGGTGCAGTTACTACCTGCGGTGGCTCAAGGAATGCCGCCATCAACATTGGAATACGCTGAGGACACTGCAGAACATGGGCCGTTATTGGGTCCAGTAGCACATTCCCGTCCGGTTGCACACATGATGGGAGTGTCAAACACAGGTCTAACATGCATTCTTCTCCGCAAAACAGGCATTGGAGGACAGGTAAGATGTAGTCCATCCAGACTGGTCCGAATGACAAGAACCAAGATGCACTTAGTTCCCTTAGGCGGGTCGTGCCTAGATGTTGTACCATGCGGTCATGGTATTCACGCTCCAGGAGTGCTTTTTCCATCTCCTTGGTGACTGGGACGTCCATTGCGTAGCAAATATAAAACAATCAGGACACCTACTGCTAGGAACAGGATGAGCGGAAGTCCTCCAAAGATGCTTCCAAATATGGAGTGTATGAAGTTTGGGATAACTCCACGTACCGTCTGAAAGGTGCTCAGAAGTCCAGAACCTATGGTCTTAAATAGGTGGACTATGCCTGTTGTATCAGACATGTTATACGATTGACCATTTCTGCAAAATGGAAAGGGCAGTTTGTATGAATGAGCGCCTGTATCTCTGCCGAAGACCTTGCGATCTGGAGATCAAAAGTCTCTCGAGCGGAGGTTAAGGGCACGGACTTCTGTAGAAGCATGGCTTTCATTCAGCTTAGAGTATCAAACCGTATTAAAGAAACATTCAGTGAAGGCCATAACGGCGCCTCCCTGACTGTATGTGTCGGAGGAAACAATACTTGCATACAACAAGTAACCCTGGAGCTCACGGTTACCAGATATGAGATGCCTGGGAGCATGCCACAGCAGCCTTGACTGTTCAGCATCAAGTAACTCCCATTCGAAAGTAGCCTAAATGCTGGAGTAATCACAGCAGCTGGGGCACCCCTCAAATGGCAGGGCAGGTTCGCCACAGAACCATTACAAGCCCCGTGCAGCATTATATCCTGCCATATGAGTGATCCACTTAAAGCATTCTCACAGTTTGTACTGCTCAGAAACACTTCTTGATCCCCTCTCCGGCATCGAAATCTGTATGGTAATACCCATGATTCCTTAATGTATTCCTTACCCATTTCATCATATCTGCCTACTTGCTTTTGTTCAAGGCAATACTGAAACTGAAAAGTAGTGACCGGTAGAGTTATGTGGCCATGGATTAGCCATTCTGTGGACGGTGATTCTGCCACTGTAAATGCTAATCTATCCAGTTTTTCGATTCGCAGCATTGTATATTTAGCTCCCCTTTGTGCCATTTCTATCTGTTTATCTGTTAGATTGTATTCAGAAAACAGAGACGTACTGTTGATATATAACGCCAAGGCACGTAGCCTGCACGCAAATATTGCAGCATCCAGCTTAATAACATAATAGAACGTAACTGTGATTGCCCATGTTGTAATATGGCCAAATCTTGTTCTAGTATGTCTATTGCAGAAGATACAATGTTGCCTAAGGAATATATCCTGGAGGTCAATGTAATTAACCCATTGTCTACCACTGCTAGAGATTTTTCTAGATTTATACGGTCTATCTCTCGTAGTCTCTCTGCGGCCTCTTGTTGGGATATTTTCCATATTTCATTATAGACAGCATAATAGAAATGTATCTGACGCGGCTTCCTGGGACCCATTAAAAAATCCCTAAGATCCACATCCTGTGACAGTAAGGATAAGTGTTGTTTCACCTGTGTGAGTGTTGAGGTTTTTAGCCAATCGAGGCACAACTTCCCAACACTGTAGGATGTCACTACCCCTGGATGTTTTCTCTGTACATAACGTGGATCTGAATGGTAGTAACAAAAACTCCTAGGCAATGTCAATAAAGCAAACAGTATACAAAGTATCTATAACATTAAGAAAACCAAGGAAGACAGAAAAAATATGTTCAAAGTTGTTACCATTTTAATAATTTCTTCTCATATTGTCTAAACAAATGCTATTTATACAAAACATTTAAAAAATGAAACAATATGTAACATCACTTTTAATCAATAGATATAAATAAAGGGTTAAAAAGTGGCAATATCTTTATTAACTCGACGCGCGTTTCGGCGTATACAACGCCTTCTTCAGGAAAGCCACACAATTATCTAAAAATAAAAAAGAAAGAGAACATACTCAGATTTCACAAATGGTCAACCGTATCTTGACATGTTTTCTCAAGAAAAACATCTATTTAAACAATTTGTAACTCTTTTACATATATCTTAAAAACACAATGTGTATCAGTAGCAACAATCTATGTACATAATCTGACGGTCTTCCTATGTATCATACATTACAATTTTATATTTATCTATGGTGCTATATCTGAGTGCTCAAAACTGAACCTTAATGAAAGAGGCCTATTAGATAGTAAAGGCCTGTAACATTATATAGTTAAGAAACAATAAGATAGAAAATAAGTAGCCAATCACTCACAGATCCTGTTTCAAATTAGTTCCTAGTGATTAAAACCTGCAACTCCATAGTTGGTGGATGTTCTTGATTCTAATAAATGGCTGAAAAAATGTGTATGTGTCACCATTATTATGGACCTATATAATGGGGTCTAATCATCATTAATGTACACGGTAGCTGCTGTTTGTATATGATATCTGTATAGTTCCATTTTAAAAAGAAATTTATCGAGATTTTGACTCGTGAATTATGCAATTGAAACCAATAAGTTAATGTTAATAATTCAATAAGATCATAAAGAGATTGTTCGGTACCAGTGTGAGCAATCTTCATGCTAAACAATTTGGACTGATATTAGCGGACCGATAAACTGAGACTGGTTATAAAAATCAAAGTACCTAACATTAATCTATCCCAATAGATGTTGATTCAGTGGTATTATACATGGTCATTGAAAACGGATAAACCACAAATGACGAAAAGGAATTACCTGATAAAAAATGCGGTGCACCGAATGTGCAACGATGTCTTATTAATATTAAAATCAACGATTTCACAAAAAAGTCGGATGTCTACAAAAAAGAATGAGAAACAACTATTTTTAAAAATAAATTGATTAAAAAGAGATAAAGATATCCCTAACATAGATATAACTGTGAGTTTCCATAATCTTATGATCTAAAGAGAATTTTTAAAACCAATACCTGGTTATCAAACAAGCCTCGTGTAGAAAAGAGTATCAAATGTGTTGGTGCCATTCTACACATTATATACTCTATGGCTGGTCACATGATAATCATGTGATTCTAAAAAGTGTCATATGGCACCAACACATTTGATACTCTTTTCTGAAGGCATCATCGGCAGCCATCCTCAGCCTGGTCCTACCTGGAGCCTCCTTTTATCAGGTACATATTAGTTTGTAGTTATAGGGACCTTGCTTTACTCTGAAGCTGTAGTTTTACACGCTCATAGATATATTTTGTTATATTCCTTTTTAGACAAGTCATTTACTGTGCATGCCTATTGAGCCACATATTTGGAACACTATCGCATATCTAGCGCTTGTTCCAGTTTCTTCGTTGAATCTCTTCCATCGCAAGGTAACTACGGGGTTCACTGTTACTCCGATTATTAATGTATACTCCCCCTTTTTTCTCTTATAAGGTCTCCGTTTTGACAATAGGTTGTGTATTGTTTTTTCAGAGGCTTTCCAGAATACCATATTACTGATTTTAACATTTAGCGGGACCAGGTCGCTTTTCAAATATACCTACACGAGGCTTGTTTGATAACCAGGTATTGGTTTTAAAAATTCTCTTTAGATCATAAGATTATGGAAACTCACAGTTATATCTATGTTAGGGATATCTTTATCTCTTTTTAATCAATTTATTTTTAAAAATAGTTTCTCATTCTTTTTTGTAGACATCCGACTTTTTCGTGAAATTGTTGATTTTAATATTAATAAGACATCGTTGCACATTCGGTGCACCGCATTTTTATCAGGTAATTCCTTTTCGTCATTTGTGGTTTATCCGTTTTCAATGAACATGTATAATACCACTGAATCAACATCTATTGGGATAGATTAATGTTAGGTACTTTGATTTTTATAACCAGTCTCAGTTTATCGGTCCGCTAATATCAGTCCAAATTTTTGAGCATGATGATTGCCCACACTGGTACCGAACAATCTCTTTATGATCTTATTGAATTATTAACATTAACTTATTGGTTTCAATTGCATAATTCACGAGTCAAAATCTCGATAAATTTATTTTTAAAATGGAACTATACAGATAACATATACAAACAGCAGCTACCGTGTACATTAATGATGATTAGACCCCATTATATAGGTCCATAATAATGGTGACACATACACATTTTTTTCAGCCATTTATTAGAATCAAGAACATCCACCAACTACGGAGTTGCAGCTTTAATCACTAGGAACTAATTTGAAACAGGATCTGTGAGTGATTGGCTACTTATTTTCTATCTTATTGTTTCTTAACTATATAATGTTACAGGCCTTTACTATCTAATAGGCCTCTTTCATTAAGGTTTAGTTTTGAGCACTCAGATATAGCACCATAGATAAATATAAAATTGTAATGTATGATACATAGGAAGACCGTCAGATTATGTACATAGATTGTTGCTACTGATACACATTGTGTTTTTTAAGATATATGTAAAAAGAGATACGAATTGTTTAAATAGATGTTTTTCTTGAGAAAACAGGTCAAGATACGGTTGACCATTTGTGAAATCTGAGTATGTTTTCTTTCTTTTTCTTTTTTCTTTTTAGATAATTGTGTGGCTTTCCTGAAGAAGGCGTTGTATACGCCGAAACGCGCGTCGAGTTAATAAAGATATTGCCACTTTTTAACCCTTTATTTATATCTATTGATTAAAAGTGATGTGTTACATATTGTGTTTCATTTTTTAAATGTTTTGTATAAATAGCATTTGTTTAGACAATATGAGAAGAAATTATTAAAATGGTAACAACTTTGAACATATTTTTTCTGTCTTCCTTGGTTTTCTTAATGTTATAGATACTGTGTATACTGTTTGCTTTATTGACATTGCCTAGGAGTTTTTGTTACTACCATTTAAGTCCCTGTCCTAGGAATTGAACTATCCATTGTTCAGGGGGTCCTTGTTTTTGCTCATTCATAACGTGGATCTGGCCTATGGATACTAAACCCTTTCGGCTTTACCCATGAATCTTGCCTGACAACTTTTAGTGTCTGTGGGCCAAATCAACCATTTTTTCCAATCGGGGTCTGATCTGTTGTATTGTATGATGTCATCTACTGTAATCTCTTCCTGTGATGTTATGTTACCCTCGGTGTGTGATGGAGTTAGCAACCGAGGTGTGTTCAAGTCTTTGTTCTTGGCTAGTCCAAGGCAAGACGTCTGTTGCACTGTCTCGTTCAAAAACATGATTTGTTGAGGGATGAGGCATGCTCTAAACAAATCTTCTATTCCCTGAACCTGCCATTCCCTAGTTCCCCAGACTGATTTTAAGTCTATGGTGTCTTTCCATAAGTCGAAACCTTGTTCGGACAACTGGG
The DNA here is from genome assembly GCA_963921515.1 of Calotriton arnoldi. NCBI lineage: Eukaryota > Metazoa > Chordata > Amphibia > Caudata > Salamandridae > Calotriton > Calotriton arnoldi. Next base: position 6,005,842 of record CAWUFW010000112.1, on the reverse strand, counting down.
CAATTAAGGAAGCAGAGTAAATCTGTTTGGTGTTTGTCAACATATTTTTCTGTGCTGATGTTGGTGCAACCTTATAATAATATGAGGCTGGGTCAGACATATTGAACCCTGAAAAATAAGGAAATTTCTGTGTAAATGTTTTTGAACTACCTTTCGGTGGTGTTGGACAATGTTCCCACTGGTGGTATGTGAACACATTTCTAGGATTTGCAGATTTATGCAGAAAATGATCACCATAATGTTGATAACAATACATAGTCTCGAAATCTGATGTGCCTTCCAATGTTTCACTATTAGAAAACGCAGCAGATTTTTCCAAATCAGATAACATGTTATTAACAGTTTCAAAATCCCAATCATCGGAAAATGTACTTGAGGTAATGATATCACTTAATGATATTTTAAATAAATGTGGAAGTTTTAAAAGTTAGGTCGGGCCGAATATATCGAAATCAACCTTGTCCCACACTATACCATCCGGTATAGGAACTGCTGTAATGTTCACAGATGACAAGTCTCTTTGTTCGAGATGATTGATGTGGTTTTAAAATTAGATTCACCTTTTGGGCCACAGAGCTTTGTCAAATGTATTGTCCATTGATAAGCATGTTAAAAACTATCACTAAGCCTAACCAGAAAAAAAAGAAAAGTACCCCGGTAATTATCCATAGTTCTACCTACGGTGATACCAGGTAAGTTCTTTTAAGAATGTTCAGAAAGTCTTGAACTTGCTGCTTGCGTGATTTTTGGGCTGGCATCGTTTCAGGTTCACTTGGATCCAAAGAAAACATATCAAAGTTTATGAAGTAGCTAGAAGCAGTTTGATCAATTGTTGGAATTGCATCAGGATTTGTTGAAATCGTACTTTGCTCTTGTCGAGGCACTTTGACGTAGACATCTGTATTTGGTCTATTAGCAATTTGTCTTTCATTTTGAGTTTGATTTTGAAGTTGAGCTTCAGGTTCAAGGGGAACGAGTTCCATAGCATTGTTGCATAGTCCATCATTCCGTGCAGGAGACTCTTCGAACGTGATGAGTCTTTCCGTTTGAACTTCTTGGATTGTAGCGAGAGGAGGGCGTCTGCTACTTTGGAGTCCATGTGGCCGACTGCTTAGTATCGGCCACATAGTGTGGTTTGATTAGGTCAATTGAGACAAATCTTTTCTCCTTTTTTCCGGCAAGAGGCGGTAGATGTACAGTTCTTGTTCCTTCGACTGCTATGACCTGTACAGGCTTTCGGTAGGATGGCCCAAATTCTTTCTTGTCCGCTATTTTCTCTCTGACCAGATCCCCGACTTTTAGGATCCAGACAGGTCTTGCCGTGACTGATTTGACTTCCCCAGTGGCAGTCTGCTTCAGATGGACATTCATTTGTTGTGTTCTGGATTCATTTAGATCCTGTAAAACAGCCAAACGATCATGGATGTCAAAAGGTTTTTCATCCGCCACTGCGCCTTCACAATCAAGATCAGGTACCCACATTCTTGTCCCAAATAGGACCTCATAAGGAGTGACACCCCCTAGAGAACTTCTTGGCATGTTGTTCAAAGCTCGCCGGACCCCATACAGATGTTTTACCCAACTTTCACCCGTGCCTAATACTCTAGCTGTTAAAGAGTGCTTTAAGTCCCGTTTTTTTCTCTCCACAACCGAATTTCCCTCGGGATGGTACGGAGATGAGTACCGCAATGCTATACCCAATCCTCGCATGGCCTCCTTGTAAGCCCGAGAGCTAAACGCAGGGCCCTGGTCAGAATGTAATGTGCCAATTGCGTATGTCCCTATGAAGACTCGCAAATCTTTTATAACAGTTTGAGTGTCAGCCGAGCGCTGTGGCCGCACCCATAGGAATCTTGAGCAGGAATCCAGTGCAACCATCATATACCTGTAAGCCCCGTCTTTTTGTAAGGGGCCGCTGTGATCCAAGTAAACACATGCTAATGGTTTGTCAGATATTAACAACGGTGTCTGCGATGGACGTGTTACGGTGGAACCTCTCATCTGCTGACAGATGTCGCATTTCAAGACATAGTCTTTAGTCTGCTTTGTTAATCCAGGCCACCAATAGTGTTGTTTCAATAAAGAAACCGTTGCCGTAACTCCTACATGTGCAGAACCTATCCCTTCGTGTGCTGCTAGAATTAAACCTAACCTACAATCCATGTTTGGAATTACTCTATCCCGCACTCCAGGAATCTGAGCAAATGGAATGTTATTGGCATCTAACTTGTAGGAGTACTTGAGTGGAAACTTTTTTGGTAGTGCTTTGCTGTTTTTGCGTGAAGCAATGACAGCTACCATAATCTCACCGTCTATTCTCGTTTTAGAACATGTGATTGCAGCAAAGGAAGCCATGCGTACAGCCCCCTTTGCGGCTTCATCAGCCAATGAATTCCCTTCAACGTGAACGCCATCACGCTGATGACTCAGTGTATGTATCACGTGAGCACTCTGTAGTTCGGTTTTCAACTCCACTACCTGTTCCCATAGCATTTTATGCTTAATTGTGCCACCTTTTGCATCTTTGAACCCATTTTGAACCCAGTGCTGCAAATATTCATTATATGACTGTACACAGTAAAAAGAATCGCACACAATTAGTGTGGGGAATTTTCGATCTGTATTTACCAGTGCCAGTATTAGCGCTTTTAACTCTGCCAGCTGTGCCGTGCAGTCTCCTAGAGACTGTGTTTTTGTGCAACATGGGTGGAACTTTCCATCCCGCATGCGACCTTTAACAATTGCACATGCTGCGCTATATTGTTGCTTACTTCCTGTGGCCGGTTGAGCTGATCTATCAGTGTAAATTATATATTCATACTGATCTAGAGGCATTATTTAGTTTGGTAGAGGATATTCTTGTTCGTATTGCAGGAATGCTTGTGTCTTTAAATTTGGGTCGTACCTGTATTCTACATCTGTTGCAGTGAGAGAATTAGCCCATTGTATCCATCTCGGATGTAAAGCTTTAGCATTAGGAACGCTTGCCTTTGTCGCAGCCTCTAAGGCTGGAACCGGAGTTACTACTATTATTCGTTTCCCCTGAGCCAGTGCTCTTTCTCTCACTACAGCAGTCTGTACTGCTGTCAGATTCTTTTCTGTAGATGCGAAGCGCATTTCAGCATTCGTGTACAAATGTGATTTGTATGCATTTGGTACTGTTTCACCTTCATTATATGTTAGATAGGTGTACCCAGATTGACCCGCAACTATACGGATCACCAGGTTGCATACGTTTACGCATGTCTGTAAGTGTTTGGAAGCTATCATGTCAGCTTGTAAGGAACAAAGTGTATCTGGATGTTCCTGTGTCCATTGTTTTACTGAAAAATCAGGTTTTATTAAATCGTAGAAAGGTTTTACTCTTTCTGCGTAATCTAAAATGTATGTCCTACCAAAATTTAGAAATCCCAGAATTGACTGTAAATTTTTCAATGATTTTGGAGGTTGGAGCAGCGCACATTTTTCTAAAAATTGTCTCCCAGGCTTTTTCCTTCACTTGAAAGCTCATATCCTAAAAACAGGACACTGAGGTGGGCAATTTTTGACTTTTTAAAGTTGAATTTGTAGCCCTGTGATGCAAATCCCAAAATTATGGTATTCACTCTGTTCAAGTGCTCCTCTAGGTCATCGTCCGTTAGATAAATATCATCCACATAGGACAATGCCTCTTCATCCAAATTTTGAAGTAACTCAGTTACTCTAGCCGAAAACAACCCCGGGCTGTTCTTATACCCCTGGGGGAGTCAACAAAATTGATGCTGGGTCCCTAGCGCTGAGAAGGCTGTTAGATACCTGCTTTCGGGCGCTATATTTTGGCAGAAAAATCCATTTTAGATATCAAGTGTTGTTTTATATTTTTTCCGCACAATGTTATTCATTAATGCGGCACTGTGTGCATTTTGGACTGCAAATGTCTTAGTGCAAGTGTTTAAATGTCTATAATCTAAAACTAGACGATTTGAATTGTCAGGTTTCATGACAGGAAACAAAGGATTGTTCATTGGTGAGGTGCAAGTTTCAATCACCCCTTGGTATTCAAGTTGATCCAAGATCTCCCTGACCTGTTTTTTAGCTTTTTGCTTTATTGGATAATGCCTCTGTGCAGTTGGAGTATTTTTTAAAGGAATAATGTGGTGGGTTGAATCCTCATCCCATCCAACATGGTTTTTGTATAATGCTGGAGCCTGGGCTACCGCCCACTCCTGCGCATATGTGTGTTGCAAGTGCCTGGGATTATGGTCTGATAAGGCCGGAAGAATTACCGTTTCTCCTTTAGGGCAGTCCATGACGAATGCTGGCGGGCAATCTTGTTCAGCTAATAAAATATCATAGCCAAACATCAGGTTCTCCCAAAAGAGACCTCTCACTGTTCTACATTTGTCCCCCTCCATTTGGAGCATTATTTCATATACTTTATGTGGGACACTTACCCTAGTATCGGGTGTTTCTACCGTGATATAATCATTCAAGTCCGCTTTCACCAGAAATTGCATCAGGTTCTGGCGAGCTATTGTTATTTCTGCTGCACTGTCTAGCATCGTCAGAGCCCATTCCATGTTCAGTAGTCGAGTCCTCAGAATTCTGGGCATGTCTGATCTTTAGACCTGCAACCTTCTTCTTTTTGAACTGTTGCTTTTGTTTTGGCTTCTCTTCTTTTTTAGAAGTGTAATCTTGAGCGTGCTGCTTGTCTCTGGACTTTGTACGCTCTTCTTGTCTGTCTGACCGTCCTTCCCTCTCGGAGTTTTTCGATGAACTCTGAAAGGAATGAGAGGAACGTGTATCAGTATCCTGATACCCGTCAGGTTTCCTAATATTTTCCCTATTCCTAAGGTTGTACCTCTTTTCGGAGGGCTCCTGTGGAGGAGATCTACCTCTGGATTGAGATCTGTTTCCTTTAAAGTTTTGTTGTTTTTTATTGTCCCACTTCTTCTTCTTTGTCGAAGCAGATGTCTGCTTAGAAGTGTCCTTTTCAGGACTGCCCATCAGTTGTGGTTTTAAAGCTTTCCCACCCAAACTGTCTCTGCCTAATTCTGCATATGCAGTTTCAATTATTTTTGGTAGTTCGTGTTCCAGTTCTAAAGGACTGAACTCCCTTAGGCGTTGGCGGATAGCCACTGATGCTGCTTCCCCCTTAATGTTAGCTAGTATTATGTCCGATACCTGGGCATAGTTACCTAGTAACTTCATCACTAAGTTTAGGGCAGGCTCTGCTCCTTACTCATTTTGTATTTGTCTCAATACATCAGGTACTACTGCTAATGATGGGATACCATGAGTTCTGGAATAAATGGCAGCAAAGACCGTACCCCAAGTGGTACAATCCTCTAATGGTGGTGTTATCCCCATGGGCAAGCAGATTGTTAGCATTCTGTGTTTTTCATACGGGGTAGTATTCGGGAATACTGCCTCTAGCTGCGTTATTTTCTGAGCTACCCAGAATGGTATTTGTTCACGTTTTGTGGGCATTTTACCCATTACCGCGTGTAATGTTTGTGGTGTAATTTTAGTTGCTGTACCTTGAATTTGAGTTCCATTTGTTGCAACTATTGCTGGTTGGACTGTAAATGTCCTCATGACGAATTGTGTCAAGTTTCTAAAGATTTTCATTAAATCTTTATGTTGTATGAGTAAGTCTCCTGGTGGCATTGTGTCAATGTCAGGATGTGGTGTGTAGGCTGCTAATATCGGCCTTGTTGCCCCTTCCTCTCCGAGCGGGCCGAGTCTTACTCTTCTTCATGTATGGGGTAGGGCACCTTTAAACCAGTATAAATGTTCCTGGTACGTGAGCGGAACCTCAATGTCCTCAAACGGACAATATTCCGCTGGTGCATCTCCTTCTGTGTAAGAGTGAAATGTTTTTGTTCTTGCATTTGCTGCTGGGAATGTAACCCACAAATAAAATACCTCTATTCTGTTTGATTCGTGTCCCTCAATCACGAAAACTATTATACCACCCCTAGATGATAAGCCATTCTCTAGTAGTCTCAGGGTGACTGGATTTCTAAAATTTTCTGAAATTTGTATTGCGTCTGCATCTTCTTCTCCGGTTGAGAGGTGTAGATCTACTCTTGCGTTATCTCTGTTCTCAGTCATGTTGTAAAGAAGAAGTTTTTCAAGGGAACTAAGATAAGGTGTTTTTGAACAATTTAGGAACAATGTGTCATTCAAGCTTGATTAACCAACAGCCAATAAATAGAATTTTTTTTGCCTACTCAGGTGTGGCGGAGTTTGTGCCCACCCACTCCAGACGTCTCTGGTGTTTTGTGAGTAGGGGTCTCCGAGAATAGCACGACTGAACTACTCAGATTCTACTGTCAAATAAGCACCCAACCAACGTTGGGCGCCATGTCGTGTAGTCCCTATATATCCTATACAGGATCTGCGCATTCGGATAACATAAACTGTGGATTTGGTGGCGGACTGATTCCGTGCACCCCCACCGGATACGTTAGCCTGTCTGTATCAGCTAGCTCACAGTGCCACTAGAGTCTCCTTTTATCAGGGAGAGAATAGTTCTTGGCAACCTCAGAACATGACATCCCTGATCCCCCAGGATCGTGGAAACAATATACTACCTTTCGCTCAGTCACTCGTGCTCACTTAGTTTCTCTCAGAGATACACAGAATAACCATACTGGGCGTTTGTCAATAAGGATTTATTGAACAGTTGTTATTCTAGTGTAGCATAGATGAGCTGCAACAACCATTAGACAGTAGCAGAGATATATGATTAGCAATATAAAAGTAAAGGGATGGTATAGTTCTACCATCTTGCAGAAATCATGAATATATACATGTACCTAAAACACATGATAAAAAGTGCGTACTCCTACGATGCCTCCCTAACTAGATGTACCTAAATGTACCTAGCATCTATGTAGGTGTTATGCCAAGAATCCCTCTAGGATCTAGTCAACCCCATTACCTGAGAGTTGGAGAATGTGGGACACCGTCCTGGTCTCGAGTTGGACACCCCACGAGGGATGTTAGACCACTGCTAGCTGGAGCGTCTGCATGCAGGAACCTCAGCCTCTCTGGTCAGTGTGTCAGCCGGGAAGTCACGGTCTCCTCTATCTTCCTAAGCAAGATGTGCTGTATATAAACCCATAGGTCTCCTCAGGGGTCCTACCTTGCTGTGTTACTGTGTCGGCCTAAAGGAGGACATTGGGCCTGAACTTTATACAGAGATATTATACAGGAGATGGTAATCCTACTGTTAGTCCTGCTGTGCTTCCAAGAAGCCTCATGCCTAATGTATGAGAATCGAACCAGGGAAAAACCCGCGTTCTGAATGCAGTGTCATATCTAGGTAAAAGGTCAGTGCCTAAGAACCGTTATGTATGTAATGTAGGGAAGAATATAGGGGAAAGGTTGCAATGTTACCTGCGCCTATATAGGGTACCTATATGGAATATAACACTCCCACACCCTCCACTCGTCTTCTGCACACGACCTACTTGAGTTTTCGCAGGAGCTTACGCCTTTCCAGCACAATAACCCCTTATGCCCCAGCTATCCCATTGTTGGACCTTTTGAATTCTACCAATGTTCTGGCCATAATCAAACTGAAACGTTAGCAGGCCCTTGTGCTTGTAACCCTAGATGATCTATTCCATGGCGGGCAGCTGCTACCCTTTGTAACCAGTACCACATACACCAAGGTCACTTCTTCACCTTTGGAGCACTGGCCCATACTTTGCGCACACAATGGCACATTGACACTGCAGAACCACCCGGCCATGAAATACTACAGATGCAAAAACAACAATTGATGGACAGAATGCAGAACAATGTCATACATTCACCCCAGTAGTTCAAAGTTCAAAGTTTATTGTGTGATTACTTAAAATCATTACAATTTACGAAGAAATAAAAATGTCATGACATGCACAACAAAAATAGCCACTGAACCATAACAATCAATATTCACGAGGCAGTACCAAACGACATACGATTAATAAAATACCAACAGTATAAAATGTAATACACAAGTGAGTCTTAAGCTAAAGTGCAGAGTGCTGTACCACAGGCGTGTGTTCTTCTAAGTGCAAGTATCATAATAATGATTCCTGAACAAACGCGGATGTCTTTCTGAGTGCAAAATAGCGGTGTGAGAATTCATAAACAGAAGCCGTCGGCGTTCGCTGTTTGATGAAGCTTAGGCGGCACAGTTAATCTGAAGATGTTACAGTGACTCAAGCCGTTTATTTAAAGTGCTGAAGTGCCTAGAAGAATTGGGCCTGTAGGGTATAAGCTGCCACAATGATGCTTATGTCTTTCTGTGTTTAGAAAACTTTAAAACACTAAGGGCCAGATGTAGGAAGCCAATTTGCGATCGCAAACGCTGAAATTAGCAGAATTTCAGCGTTTGCGATCGCAAATTAGCTTTGTGCTATGTAGGTAAGTTTAAACCTACTCGCAAAATAAGGAATCGCAAAATTGCAATTCCTTATTTTGCGCAAGCATTTAGAGAATCGCATTTTGCGATTCTCTAAATGCTATGCAGGAAGGCATCACAAATTGCGATATTGCCTTAGGAATCGCAAATTACCACCAACTTCAAGTTGGTAGTAATTTGCGATTTCCTTGAAAAAGCACTTTTTGCTTGTTTTTTAAGTGCCATGTGGCACACATACATGCCCTTAGGGCATGTATGTGCCCCACATGTGCACACATGCACAATTCAGGGGTGCACCAGGGTGTCCTTCTGGAACCCTTGCACCCTTGAAGTGCGACGCGCAATTTGCGAGTACCTACTGGGTACTCGCAAATTGCGCACGTAATCTTCCATTCATTCCTATGGGCCTCTTGGCCCATAGGAATGAATGGGAAGCCATTCCTTATTTGCGACTCGCAATTTGCGACTCACAAATAAGGAATGTGTAGGAATCGCAAAATTATTGCGATTCCTACCTACATAGTATTTACGAGTCCTTAATAGCGATTCCCTAAAATCGCTATTAAGGACTCGCAAAATTCCTTTTACCTACATCTGGCCCTTAGTTCAGTACGTTTGGATTGAGTTGAATAATAAAAATGTTGGTCATTCTTCAAAATCCTACTGTTAGTTTTGTCCGGATTATAAATTGTGCCTGGGACCCTTGTTTATGTGAATGTATAAAATGCAACAGAAATTGGACTAAAACCCGTTCCAGAAGCTGTTCTTTCGGCTTTTCTCTGAGTCTGCTTGCCGGAGAAGTTTCCTTAATTAAGCAAAATATTTTACGCCCCGACAGGACAAGATAATTGAGGAACCTTCCATCCAGCTTATCACACCTTGCCTGCATGTGCGGATGTTCAACACATTAAAAATAGATTTTAAAAGCAATTTCCTCAGATCCTTGACTGCAGGGCATGCGCACAAGTGAGTTATTGTTTCGTTCGAGTAGCAGCATAATCGACAGTGCGCTGCTTGCTCTTTGCTTTTCCATGATGGCTGTAGGTCCTTCGAGTCGTGCATTCCTAAGCGATAATAAATAAAGCTCTTTTTTATCTCAATGCTAAAATGGGCTGCTAGATAAGCTTGAGGCTTTATACGTGTATAGGAATTAAATCACTGTCCACGCGTGACGTCGTTTGGACAATATTTATTTTTTTGTCTTCCAAGAGAGATTTTTTCTTTGCTGAATCGTTGCTGGATTTGTTAAAGTTTACCTGTTCTACCATGCTGTCCCATACTGGTTGAATATCAAGTTCGTCCAAGGATGTTCTTAGGTAAGCTCCCCATGTGTTAGATGTTTCTTGATCCATCTGGCCTTTGATCTCTTCCCAGCATAGACTGTTCAATGAGCCGGGCTCTGATGATCGAAATTTATGGCACAGCTTCGCGAAGGAATTCATGCCCCGGAATTTCTGATTCTGGAGGCCGAATTCCAGCCGTACCTGTGCAGGGGATGCGGATTTAGGGAGATTGAAAACGGCCTTGTAGACCTTGGTCTGGAGATAGTTTAATAATTCAGACTCCTTTCCATACCATGTGTCTAGACCGTATGACAGGGTGGGTATAGTTTGAGCTGCCATCACTTTTAAGAGGTGGTTATGGGCCGGACAGCCCAGTTTTTTATTCAGTAGTCTGTAGGCGAAGATTAGCGATTGGGCTTTAGCTCTTATGTCCATTTTTTGTTCCTTATAAGTTGTTCCCCGCCCCAGTTTTATGCCAAGATATTTATATTCACCCCAGTACAGAGATCTGGGCCTAAATCCATCGTTTTTTTGCTCACCATGCCATTCCAGTTTGAACCCAGCCATATGCAAATCAGTCTTGACCCTACGCCCAATGGGAACAGTCCAGCCCGAACTGCCAGGCCAGGTCCTCCCTGGACTGGAAACAAGCATCCTAGGACCAGTTTCAGGCTTTCAGCCCTCATCAGCCAAGATAGCTGGACTCCAGTGGCATGGAGAGCCCAGGACCCACGTCTGGGCATACCCGTCCCACTCGGGGTTGACAAATGCAAAAACAACAATTGATGGACAGAATACAGAACAATGTCATACATTCACCCTAGTACAGAGATCTGGGCCTAAATCCATCGTATTTTTGCTCACCATGCCATTCCAGTTTGGACCCAGCCATATGCAAATCAGTCTTGACCCTGCGCCCAATGGGAACAGTCCAGCACGAACTGCCAGGCCAGGCCCTCCCTGGACTGGAAACAAGCATCCTAGGACCGGTTTCGGGCTTTCAGTCCTCATCAGCCAGGATAGCTTGACTCCAGTGGCATGGAGAGCACGGGACCCACGTCTGGGCACACCCGTCCCACTCGGGGTGACAAATGCAAAAACAACAATTGATGGACAGAATGCAGAACAATGTCATACATTCACCCCAGTACAGAGATCTGGGCCTAAATCCATCGTTTTTTTGCTCACCATGCCATTCCAGTTTGGACCCAGCGATATGCAAATCAGTCTTGACGCTGCGCACAATGGGAACGGTCCAGCCCTGAAACCGGTCCCAGGATGCTTGTTTCCGGTCCAGGGAGGACCTGGCTTGGCAGTTCGGGCTGGACTGTTCCCACAAGGAACAGGGTCAAGACTGATTTGCATATGGCTGGGTCCAAACTGGGGTGGTGTGGTGAGCAAAAGAATGATGGATTAAACCCAGATCTTTGTGACTGGGGGTGAATGTTTGCATTGTCCAACATTCCGTCCATCAATTGTTTCTTTTGCATATGTCGCCCTAAGTGGGAAGGGTATGCCCAGACGTGGGTCCCGTGCTCACTACACCACTGGATTCAAGCTAGCCTGGTTGATGAAGGGTGATGCCCTGAAACCGGTCCCAGGATGCTTGTTTCCGGTCCAGGGAGGACCTGGCTTGGCAGTTCGGGCTGGACTGTTCCCACAAGGAACAGGGTCAAGACTCATTTGCATATGGCTGGGTCCAAACTGGGGTGGTGTGGTGAGCAAAAGAATGATGGATTAAACCCAGATCTTTGCGCCTGGGGGTGAATGTTTGCATTGCCCAACATTCCGTCCATCAATTGTTTCTTTTGCATATGAAATACTACAGAGCACCCATATAATGGGAATGGGCTGCCATCTCACAAGATAGTATACAAAACAGTGATGGATGGAATGCTAGAATTAATCTCAACCACTGGTAATCACTTGGGCCGCATCCCAATCCATCATTATTTTGCACACCCTGCCACCTCAGTTTGGACCCATGTATATGCAAATTAGTCTTGACCCTACTCCTATAGGAACAGTCCAGCCCGAAATGCCAAGCCAAGTCTTCCCTGAACCGGAACACAAGCAACGCAGGACCGGTTTCGCCCTAGTTATCAGCTCATCAGCCGGGTACCACTTGATTCCAGGGACACATTGTGCATGGGACCCACGCCTGGGAATACTCGTCCCACTTAGAGCAACACAATAATTATACAAAACAGTGATGGATGGAATGCTAGAATTAATCTCAGCTACTGGTAATCACTCGGGCTGCATCCAAATCCATCCTTATTTTGCTCACCATGCCACCTCAGTATGGACCCAGCTATATGCAAATCAGTCTTGACCCTGCCCCAATAGGAACAGTCCAACCCGAACTGCCAAGCCTGGTCCTCCCTGAACTCGAACACAAGCAACCCAGGACTGGTTTTGCCCTAGTTATCGGCTTATCAGCCGGGTGCAGCTTGGTTCCAGTGACACAATGTGCATGGGACCCACGTCTGGGCATACTCATCCCACTTAGGCCGACACAATGAGTATACAAAATAGTGATGGGGGAATGCTAGAAATAATGTCAGCCACTGGTAATCACTCGTGGCCGCATTCCAATCCATCGTTATTTTGCACACCATGCCACCTCAGTGTGGGCCCAGCTGTATGCAAATCAGTCTTGCCCTGCTCCAATAGGAACAGGTTAGCCTGAACTGCGATGCCAGGTCCTTCCTGAAATGGAACACAAACAAGCTAGGACCCTTTTTGCCTTAGTTATCACCCGGGTACATCTTGGTTCCATTGACATAGTTTGCACGGGACCCACGTCTGGGCACACCCATCCCACTTAGGGTGACACAATAAGATGGCTTTATTCATACACAAGTCTCATTAAAATCTCTACAGGAATGTTTGGAGACAGACGTAAAGAGAGGGCTCAATTATAGGGAGTGGGATAGAGTACTTGCCTACTCTTTGGTGTATAGGAATTCCTATTTCAAACTGATACAAATTTATATAATGCACTGGGCTTACCTGACCCCTGCACAAATAAACAAATATTTCCCAGGAACTAACATGCAGTGCCTGCGTTGCAGGCTGCAGGACACAGATCTGCGACACATGCTCTGGGCATGCCCATCACTCTTCCAGTTCTCGTCAGACGTAACTGGAAACTTAAGTCAACTCTCGAGACTGGAAAACCTATATGCGAGCTCAGATTTTTCAAAAGGTCCAAAAAGCGTAAAGCTATATCCCGCTTCCAGCACCTCGCCAGTCACCCTGTTGCTGTCCAAACTTGCCATTATGTGCGCCCCCTTCCACGTTGGGATGGCAACAGAGGGTATTTTCACTGACCAGGTCGGAAAGCGCGTCAGTCTGACGTGAAGAAGCGAGAGGCCTTCGAAAGTACCCATTGTCTTCAGAGTGAGATGAGCTGACAGCCCTCTTCCAATCACACATTAAGGATAACAAACGTCCACCGTAACTCCTCAATTGCGCACTGACGTACTTCTATTGCCACGCTGCGCTTCAGTTGCCCAGTCCCTCCTATGCATCCTAAACGGCCTAAAAAGCAAGCAAAAGGCTCCCTGCTGACGTCACACGCCATCGTACTTGACATACAGCTGTTATCGATAGATAATAATACTTTTATTTGATTTGTTAAAATCATTAAAAGGGTGGAACTTACCACCATAATATAAACAACACAACTCAAATACACAAAATAAAATTACAATAAAAGATTTTTTAGTAGTTGTGACCCTCACGTGGTATGGTACCAAAGTGCAACAATTTGTTATAAGCAGCGGTGTAAACATGTCCATGCCTTCTATTTCAAGTAAAGTGCTTGTGCTGGCGGAGGAGGGGGAGAGGAGAAAAGTGCAAAACGATCTGGGGGGGTTTAGCCCAGCTGCGAATGACCATCTTTCCAGATTCTTGAGTCACTAAGGCTTTCTATCCAAGATCGTGTACTGATGCACAAGTTACTAACTTGTGTAACGATATATCTGTAAGAGACAGTAGTTAGTGACAGATTCCTTACCTTAGAATATCCCCAGGCGTCAGGCTGGATCCGGAAAGTTTTTGCGTAGCAGTACCCTTGCGCGTCGGTAGGCGGCGTTGACGCGGCTCCGCGTCCGTCGTAGGTGTCGTGATCGCCGGGAATGCAGAGCCATGCAAGAAGCTGACATAGGTGTCTGAAAAATACTAGGGCCCTGAAAGGGATGTCCTTAACCCTAGAAATCAGTTCGCAGAACGGGGAGGATGGGTGGGACGGTAAGTAATCTGTCACTAACTACTGTCTCTTACAGATATATCGTTACACAAGTTAGTAACTTGTGCATCCGAAAGAGACACGTTAGTGACAGATTCCTTACCTTAGAATAGATACCCCAGCAATACCAACCCCGATGGTGGGTCTGCGAACAAAGATCAGACAAGTAAGTCCCGGAGGACAGAACGGCCAAAGAAGCCGTCCCTCCGGACCTGACTGTCAAGGCAGTAATGCTTTGTAAACGTGTGCAGCGAGGCCCACGTAGTGTCATAAGGTTTCTGCACATACACAGAGCTATGCACAGGAAAATGGGACCCCGGAATACAGTGGTTTGCCACCATATACCGTAGCACCCAAAAACCCCAACCCAACTAGCTTAGCATCCCATTAGCACCCAAGTACTAATGTTTGGACAACCCAGAACATGGTATCTTTATCTCAGGACTCACTGAAGCAAGAACACTCTTTCGCCACTCACTCGTACTTGTCCACAAGATGCGTAGGAAGAGACACTGGATAGGTTAAAATGTTTATTCCAACTTACGTGCTCTAATGTACAGTACACGTGTCAGTACTAATAGCATAATGCATATTACTAATATAAGCAGCATGGTTACAATTCCATAGAATACAAACGGGGAAAGCATCTCAGAGCTCAGTGGATAAACGTATAAATAACATTACCACCCTCCCCTTGCAGTAAGATAGTTTATTATAGTAATAGAAGACCTCTGGGCTTTGACTAGCGAACCCCATACCTCAGTCTCTAGATGCAGAATTACATCAGCAGGACATCATAGCTCTTCTCACTGAAAGGGATTTCTCCAAGTGTCTTAAGCGCTAGTAAACCACAGTATTAAAAGCATACCAAATTCTTCATGGCAATTGCACATAATGTTATGTCTGGGTGCGCGAGACTGGCCATATCAGGAAGAACCAGAATACATTGTTATGCGACCTTGTACATGTTTGTGCAGACTGAGCCCAAAAAGGGGAACAACAGAAAATGCAGACAGTGCAAAAGAACTTGGCACGAGCAAAGGGCGAGGAAGGCCCGGCTCAGTGTAACGTGCGCAAAGAAAAGCAGCATGGCAGCCAGGCCTAGGCCAACATAACAAGGCAGGTAACAATCCACAAGACACCCTCCCCTGGACAGTCCGGCGGCCAGGACAGAGGCCCATCAGAGGAGAAAAATAGACGTCGGAGCACAGGGAGCGCCCAAACGGCGAAGGGCAGGTCAATCCATGAAAGTGAAAGTGCAGAAAAAAGCCATACCCTCCAAGAGTTCATCATTGGAATCGTCAAAAACATAGATGCCATCCAATCCATGAGTTCAAAGAGCAGGAATGCTCCTCAGCAAAGGGAGCATCCAGAAGCAATGCGGGACAGCTTGCGTGATAATTGAAACAGCTTCGTTGTAGGAGATCCTGGGCAGCCGCCCAGATATCCCATTGCGCCAAAATCCCCAGTGCAGCCGCACGCGCCATACAGCCAGCGACGGAACAGTCCTGCTCATGGGCCTCTAAGGGACCCATCAACTGAACAAAATCCGGAACAGACAATGACGAATTGGAGAGGCAATAATCCAGAGTCCAGGTGAAAGGACAGCGGACACAAGTCATCACAGGTTGCACGCAAGTGAAATACGCAAAGCGAAATGAAAGAGTATATGACACACTCAGTGTCGCCAATGGCAAGACACCAAAACCGGCCAAAAGGCGCTCACGGAGCAGCTGGAGGCGTTCTGGATCGAGCAGGTCCCATCGGGAGCAGCCATTGCGCAGAAAGCAAATTAAGAGCAAGACACCAGCCGCTAAAGCGAGGATCAATGGGAAACCGCCAAAGACACTGGAAAATATAGAATGTATGAAAGCCGGGATGACACCAAAAATAGTTTGGAAGGAGGACACCAAGCCCGACCCAACGACCTTAAAAAAGTGTACTAGGCCTTCAGTGTTAGATGCGTTAAAAATACGATGTATTAACTCCCCAAAATGTTGGGGGAGATTAGTGTTTAAAAGGGCCTGTATTTCACTGTGGGTACTCGCCACCTGGAGAATGAATGTCTCCCGGGCGGGCGTGAGCATAACTTCCTCGTTTAATAATAGTGCCTTTATTCTGCTCAGTCTATTGAAATCCGCTTCCATGGTAGGGATGGAAGGCCAAATAGAGATATCAACCTTGCCATGAGGGGGAGGAAAAAGCACATTTTTGCAGCAGACAACCCTGTGCGAAACTGTTACAATGTAAGGAATGCCAGCCTGCAGGCCACAACAGTTTTCGTTATTTAAAAGTAAATAACTACCATTGGAAAGGAGAGTGAAAGTAGGAGAAATAACAGGAGCAGGAATACCTTTCAGCACACAAGCAAGATTAGGAGAGGAAACGCTACATGAGCCATGCAATTTAATGTGTTTACAAATAAGCGAATGACCTATAGTCGAGTCGCAGTACTCCCCGTGAGAAAGACTTCCTTGCCGTCCCGAAGGCATTTATACATGAAAGGCAAGGACCAGAGTTCATGCAGGAAAGCACTGCCCAATGGCCGGTAGCGGCCCACAGGATAATGTTTCATGCACGAGTCAAATTCAAACAAGGAAAAAGGTAAAACGATAACCCCATGAACTAGCCATACAGCAGAATCGAGTTCTGCAACAGAGAACGGCAAAGGTTCCACCTTTTCGATATGTAATAGAGTGTACGTTGCATCTTTCATGGACATAAATTGCTGTTTATCAGTTAAGTTAAAAGGTAGAAATAAGGCAGAGGTGTTCAAAAATGCCACGGCACTTTACCTAACTTAAGTGTTTGTAAAGTCCAGGCAAACTGCATAACTGAGCGCAATTGATTCTGACCATGATATAGCACAGAAACATCATCTTGTACAATATCAACAACAGAGGACACAATATTCTCTAAAGTGTAAATGCGAGAAGACAGGGTATTAATACTATTGTCAACAACAGCAAGCACCTTTTCCATATTTGCTTGATCTATTTCCCGAAGACGGGAAGCAGCTTCCATTTGTGATAGCTTCCAGAGTTCATTATACGTTTCATAAATGAATCTCTTAGGTCGGGGACCACGAGGTCCCAAAACAAAGTCGGACAGTTCAATATTGCCTGTAAGGAGGGACAAATGTTGTTTAACAGAATCAAGGGACGAATGTTGCAGCCATTGTTTGCATAATTTACCAACAGAGTATGTAGTGACAGTACGGGCATCAGTAAACCTCGGATCAGGCCTATTCTGTGTGTAGCTAGCACCAGTATCATGAAAACGCATTTGACATGCATTAGATGATATAGGCCATACTAACCAGGGTGACTGAACCAGCTCAGAAACATTAAACAAATTATTTTGTAACATTGCCTGCAGGGACACGAGGGACAGATTGAATCGTGAGCTTTCATTTGGAAAACTCGACAGGGATGGTATTGATGGCGTATTCAATTGTTTAGTGGTTGCTAAGCCCCAACATGTAGTCTGATAGATGGAAGCATTTAGGAACATAATTTGGGTAGGGATGAGGCAAGCACGATGCAACGCCTCGGTTCCCTGTACCTGCCATGGCTTGGAGCCCCAAATAGATTTTAAATCCACTGTATTATCCCAGTACTCATAACCACCCACAGCTAGGGCACTCAGAAAGGAACCTGAATAAAGCAATTTGGTGTGTGTCAACATAATTTTCTGAGTTGATGTGTTATTAAGTCTAAAATAATAGGATGCAGGGTTCGACCGATTAAAATCAGTAAAATAATTAAACTTATTTCGAAGAGTTTGAGAGCTACCTGGCAAGGGGTTTGGACAATGTTCCCATTGGGTATAGTTAACAGAATTACGCATGGCACTGGGCTTATGGAGAAAATGATTACCCCAATGTTGGTAACAATACAAATCGGCATAATTCGCAGAATTCATATATAAATCTTCAGCATTAAAAGATGCATAATATTTTAAATCGGCAAACAATGCTTCAACGGCATGCACATCCCAATCATCAGAATGAATATTATTTTGTACTACATCACCCATTGAAACACGAAGGCATTAGGTACATTAATAATTTCCGTCGGACCATGGATTTGATAGTTCACTGCATCCCATACGATGCCATCAGCAACTGGGAAGGCTGAAATGTTCACAAATGTGTGGTCACGCTTCATGATGTGAGACGAGGAATGAGGAGCCAAAGTTCCAGAAACATAGTCTACAGCAGAGCGTTCAGGTAAATAGTGACCATTAATTAGTAGAAAAAACACTGTGACAAAGCCAATGGACATGAACAAAAATATCAAGAAAAGTACCAACCAGATGTATGTCCAGGGGGAATCAAAAATTGTCTCTAAACCAGGATATAAAAATACTGAACTTGGATGGAACTTTTGAAGATGTGGAATCCGAATCAAAGGAATAACGAGTCGGGCTTAGTGGCGTTGTTGGTTGATGTGCCACCGATTCTGATGCAGGATAAGTATACTCGTCCTCGTTGATATTGGTGGAGAGTTGGAGATCAATCGTAGTTTCAGGCAAATCAACCATCTCAATTACAGCATCAGCGATCGTTCGTGCAGATGGACTATGAACATATGTCCGATAAATGGCAGGACAAGAGACCGCTGGTGTGACACTATTCAGGATCGGCCAGGCGCTGTAGCTTGACATTTTCAACTGAGATGTATCTGTTCTCTTTGCGACCAGGAAGCGGTGGTAAAATAACTGTACGTGTTCCCTTCAAGCCCAGAACTGGAACCGGTGCACGAAAAGAGGGGCCGAATTCTTTTTGTTTTCAACCTTCTCTCGAACCAGTTCTCCAATCTTTGGAAGCCAGCCGGCTACCGGACTCTGCAACGCAGGATCTGTGGCTGAAGGTAAATGTGTAGTTGCAAGTTTGTCTCGGGCTTCTTGTAAGTCCTGTAACATAGCAGAATGGTTATCTACATCAAACTTGGCGGATTGTGCCGCGATGTCTGGACCCTCAAGGTCAGGCACAAACATTCTTATGCCAAAGAGCATTTCGTATGGGGTCCGCCCACCCAGAGGTCTTCTAGGGAGATTATTAAGTGCACGCTGAACGGTATACAAATGGGCCAGCCAGTTCCTGCCAGTACCTATAACCCTAGCTGTTAAGGATTGCTTTAAGTCACGGTTCATTCGTTCAACGATAGAGTTGCCCTCAGGCCTATACGGAGACGAAAATTTCACCCGCACCCTAAGCGAAGCCATTGCATCCTTGTAAGCCCTAGAGGCAAACGCTGGACCTTGGTCCGAATGGAAGGTGCCGCATGCGAAAATTCCCACAAAGACACGCAAATCCCTGATTACATTTCGGGCGTCAGCACTCCGTTGTGGCCAGACCCAGAGAAACCGTGTGCACGAGTCCACTGCCACTAGGATGTATTTATAGGCAGTGTCTGATGAGAATGGACCGCAGTGATCCAAGTAAACACACCCAAAGGGTCTGTTAGCAATGCAGAGCGGTGTTTGTGGTGGACGTGTTACCGTGGAAGGCTTAATCTGTTGACAAACGTCGCAAGAAAGCACAAAAGCACGGGTGTCTTTATACAATCCACGCCACCAATAACGCTGCTGCAAGATGGAAACCGTAGCTGATACACCTGCATGAGCAGAAGCCATGCCTTCGTGTGCAGCTGATATCAAGGCACTCCTGCGGTCCGCGTTGGGGATCAGCCGATCTCCAACGTCAGGTATAGTTACATAAGGAACCTGATCGGGACTTAATTTGTAAGAATACTTGGAAGGGAAACCTGTAGGGTAATTATCACCTTCCTTGGTTGCAGCAATAGCTGCTAAAATAACAGGGTCTATTTTAGACATGGACCTGGTAACCGCTGCTACTGAACACGTGACTACTGCTGAACGGGCAGCTTCATCTGCCAGATCGTTACCAATAGCGTGTGCGCCCACCCGCTGATGGCCTAAGGTGTGAACCACCTGTGTGAGGGGCAGACGTTGTTGCAATTCTGCCACTCGAACCCAAAGCATTTTATGCTTAATTGTGCTCCCTTTTGCGTCCTTGTAGTCGTTTTTCGACCAGAAAAACAGATTGTCATTGTAAGATTGTACACAGTAAAAGAATCACATACAATAAGAGTGGTCTCATCCTGTGAAGCGAACTCAAGTGCAAGTAGCAATGCATGCAGCTCGGCCAATTGTGCGGTACTATCTCCAAGTGTGCGAGTGTGCACTACAGAGGATTTGAACGTTCCATTCACAAAGGAACCCGCAACAATAGCACATGCAGCTGAATAAGCGTGCTTGGACCCAGTGGCCGGTTGCGCCGAACCATCGGTGTAGATCACACATTTGTAATCCTCAAGCGGTAGTAAAAACAAAGGAGGAGGATGAACGAATTCATACTGCAAAAACTCCTGAGTCTGCAGAGAAGAATCAAAGACAAAAGTGACGTCCGAAGACGTCAAGGATGTAGCCCATTGTATCCAACGGGGATGCATTGCTTTTGAGTTCGGTACACTTGCCTTTGTTACTGCCTCCAGGGCAGGACAGGGTGTTACCACCAGAATCCGCTTTCCCTGTGCTAGTGCGCGTTCTTTCAGAATCGCCATTTGCACTGCAGTTAGAACTTTTTCGACAGATGTAAAGCGCAATTCAGCGGAAGTGTACAGATGTGACTTGTATGCGATAGGTACTGTATCACCTTCATTAAAGGTTAAATAGGTGAATCCCACCGCCCCGGAATTATTCTAATCACCAGGTTTGTGTGGTTATCACGAGTCAAAAGATATTTAGACTCCAAAAGGTCTGTCTGCAAAGACTGCAGAATTGAGGTATGCTCAGGCAGCCAGCAAGACCTTGAATAAGTAGGTTGTATCAAAGCATACAAAGGCTTGATACGCTGGGCATATTCGGGAATGTAAGTACGCCCGAAATTCAAGAAACCCAGCAAAGACTGAAGTTTCTTCAGAGTATTTGGGGGCACAAATGTGCACATTTTTCCAAGAAATGGGGGCTAAGCCCTTACCTTCGTTATTGAGCTCATAGCCCAAGAACAGAACGGTAAATTCAGCAATGTGTGACTTAGCAAAGTTAAATTTGTAACCCTGCTCCGCAAATTCAAGAATAATGCGGTCCACACGGGACAGATGCTGATATAACTCGTCGTCTGTCAGATAGATGTCATCAACGTACGAACATGCGTCTTGATCAATGTCATTTAACAAAGAAACAACACGGGCGGCGAATATACCCGGACTATTTTTATAGCCCATGGGTAATCGCCGGAACTGGAATAATTTACCACCGGAAGTGAATGCGGTCCATTGACCACTCTCCGGGGCTAGGTTGTGCGTGTAGAAACCGTTTGAAAGGTCAAGTGTCGTTTTGTATTTTTTACGAACAAGACTGTCTACAAGCGCAGAACTGTGTGTATTTTGCACCGCAAAGTTCCGACAATGAGTATTTAAATGCCGGTAATCCAAAACTAAGCGGTACGATCCATCGGGTTTAGAAACCACGAAAAGGGGATTGTTCATAGGTGATACGCATGGTTCAATTACTCCCTGATATTCCAACTGTGTCAGAATTTCGGAGACGGGGCCTTTTGCCTGCCGTTTGATGGGATATTGGGGTTGTGGCTGCGGTAGTGACCGCAAAGGTATTGCATGAGGAGGTGATTCTTCATCCCATCCCACATGGTTGCGGTATAACGCTGGTGCCAGGTACACAGCCCACTCAGCTGCAAGTGCTTCAGCTTTGTCTTTTGGGACATGCCTTGAAAAGCTTGGAAGGATTACCTCCTCTCCTTTATGTGCAGCTAAAACGAATGGGGGTGGCCAATCCACCTCTGCTAACAAAATGTCATATGAAGAGGTTAGATTTTCCCAAAAATCCCTTTTATTTCACGCGATATGTCACCTTCAATTTGTATGACTAGATTATATAGTCTGTCAGGGGGTGCCACTCTCGTGTCAGCTGTCTCTACAGTAACGAATGTTTCAGTTGCTGTCGCCTCCATATGAGGACGTAGCGCCTCCCGCACTATGGTAACTTCCGCGGCGCTGTCTAGGAGGGTCACTGCCCACGTCCAATTCTGGAGTCTCGTTCTCACGGTCTGAGGCATATTTCGCTGTGACAGCGGCAACCTTTTTCTTCTGGAATTGCGGTCGAGGAAGATGAAAGTCTTCTGCTTTACCTCTGACTTGTTGTCGAGGTTGGTCTCGCTCCTGGGGAGCCTCTCGGCCCCTTCCTCTATCTTGCCGTCCTCCTCCACCAGCCTGTGACGACGTCTGGGCCTGTGAAGAACGAGGAGAACGCGTATCAGAGCTCTGAAACCTTTCTGGTGATTTAATCCTTGACCTATCACGTAAATCATAAGTACGTTCAGAAGAAACCGAAACTGGGGAAGCGCCTCTCGACCCCGGCTTCTTTTGTTGCTTACCCTGCTTTTTCTGTCTCCAACTCTTTTTAGTAAAGACCGGTTTATCATCTTTCTCAGATGCACTTTTTGTTTGTATAACTTGTGTTTGCGATTGAGTTTGCATTTTTACAAAAGGCTTGTTGCCTAGGCTATTTCTTCCAATTGTTTTATAAGCCCGGGCTATTATTTTCGGTAATTCGCGAGGCCTGTCCAACTCTGGGACCAAAGCCAAAGCATTCGCTACTTGAAAGTTCATAGCATCGCCCTTGACATTTCCAAGGATCAGCTCAGCTACTACATCAAACACTCCCACTAGTCTCATCCCTAATTCCACAGCCGCTTCAGGGCCATGTTCATCCTGTACTTTTTAATTACAGAGGGTAGAACCGTCATGGAAGGAGTTCCAAAACATTTTGAATAAACTGCTGCGAATACCTTACCCCAGTTTTCACATGATGTCAAATCGGGATTATGTCTTTTGGCAAACTTATCGTGAGGATGCGATGTTTATCTACTGGGGATGTATGTGGAAACACTGCTTCTATCTGATCGAACTTTTCTGCAAGCCAGTAAGGATAGTCGTCCTTATTTTGTGGACGTTTGCCCATCACAGAATTTACCATGACAGGACTTATAGTCACTCCAGCTGCAATAGCTGGTTGGCCTGCGACTACAGGAGCAGCTCCATGGAGGCTACCTGTAACGTATGTCACCAAGGCTCGATGCACTCGCACCAATTCGGTATGCATAGTGCGCAGTTCGCAAGCGGTAATGCCAGATAATTTGGATGCGGGGTATACCCGGCCAATACAGGCCAAGTGGCCCCTGAATTGACAAGGGGCCTAAACGAACTGCGGTAGTTGGTTGTGGTAGGGCGCCATTAAACCAAAAACGGTGCTGCCAAGCCGTGAGAGGCACTTCAAGAGCAGTATAGGGTCGATAGGCAGCAGGAATAGCGGTGGGTTTATATTCATGAAACAGCTTATCACCTGCATCCACCGCTTCAAAAGTGATCCAAGTGTAAAACACTTCAAAGTGATAAGCCGGATCGGCTTGAACCACAAAGACCAACTCGACCCCTGTATCGGGCACTCCATACACAGCTAAGTGGTCTCGGAGTGCTCCTCGACTATGTGCAGCTATCGCCACACCAGCCATTACTAAACAAGTATATTCGACAACCTAACAGGGAGCACAAAAATGGGTCTGTTAACTAACCTTTTTAATAATATCAAGCTTGAAAGAACCTATAAAACATTCAATATAGGAGGTATCACCGTCACATACGCCTCCGGAAGCGTACGCGAGGGGTTTGTGGACAAGCACAAGCACTACTCAAGCGTCTCGCAGATAAGCTGCCCCACGGTGGTCGCGCCATGTCATAAGGTTTCTGCACATACACAGAGCTATGCACAGGAAAATGGGACCCCGGAATACAGTGGTTTGCCACCATATACCGTAGCACCCAAAAACCCCAACCCAACTAGCTTAGCATCCCATTAGCACCCAAGTACTAATGTTTGGACAACCCAGAACATGGTATCTTTATCTCAGGACTCACTGAAGCAAGAACACTCTTTCGCCACTCACTCGTACTTGTCCACAAGATGCGTAGGAAGAGACACTGGATAGGTTAAAATGTTTATTCCAACTTACGTGCTCTAATGTACAGTACACGTGTCAGTACTAATAGCATAATGCATATTACTAATATAAGCAGCATGGTTACAATTCCATAGAATACAAACGGGAAAGCATCTCAGAGCTCAGTGGATAAACGTATAAATAACATTACCACCCTCCCCTTGCAGTAAGATAGTTTATTATAGTAATAGAAGACCTCTGGGCTTTGACTAGCGAACCCCCATACCTCAGTCTCTAGATGCAGAATTACATCAGCAGGACATCATAGCTCTTCTCACTGAAAGGGATTTCTCCAAGTGTCTTAAGCGCTAGTAAACCACAGTATTAAAAGCATACCAAATTCTTCATGGCAATTGCACATAATGTTATGTCTGGGTGCGCGAGACTGGCCATATCAGGAAGAACCAGAATACATTGTTATGCGACCTTGTACATGTTTGTGCAGACTGAGCCCAAAAAGGGGAACAACAGAAAATGCAGACAGTGCAAAAGAACTTGGCACGAGCAAAGGGCGAGGAAGGCCCGGCTCAGTGTAACGTGCGCAAAGAAAAGCAGCATGGCAGCCAGGCCTAGGCCAACATAACAAGGCAGGTAACAATCCACAAGACAGTAGCTGCCTGACAGATATCCTGCAGCGGAACACCGCGGCCTAAAGCCGTGGTAGCAGCCGTTGCCCTGGTGGAATGGGCACGCAGCCCAACAGGAGGCTCCTTCTTAGCCAAAGAATAGCAGGCTTTGATACACAAGGTTACCCAGCGGGAGATGGTTCTCTTGTGCACCGCCCGACCTTTTTGGCGCCCACGTAGCCAACAAAGAGCTGGTCATCCACCCAGAAGTGTTGTGTGCGGTTGATATAAAAGAAAGCGCACGTTTTGGGTACAGACGGTGGAGCCTCTCTTCCTCTCTGGAAGGAGGCGGAAAGAAGGTGGGCAAAGTGATGGTCTGCCCAGTGTGGAAGGCAGTAACCACCTTTGGCAAGAAGGACGGACGCGTCCGAAGAACAACCTTGTCTGGATGGACAGACAGAAAGGGAGGTTTGCATGATAGAGCCTGGAGCTCACTCACCCGCCGAGCGGAGGTGATGGCCACCAGAAAGGCAGTCTTCAGAGTCAGAAGACGAAGAGGACAGTTATGTAGAGGCTCAAAGGGAGCGCACATGAGAAAAGTAAGAACCAAGTTCAAGTCCCACTGAGGCATGACAAACGGAACAGGAGGGAAGAGGTGTGTAATGCCTTTTAGAAACCTGTTAACAACAGGGGACTTGAAAAGGGAGGGCTGATCAGGAAGCCTGAGGAAGGCCGAAATGGCACAAAGATAGCCCTTGATGGTACCCAGGGCAGAACCCTGTTGGGCCAGGGAAAGAAGGAACAGAAGAACCTCAGAAAGAGGGGCAGAGAGGGGATTCACAGCCTTTGCTGTGCACCATGCCACAAACTTGTTCCACCTGCAGGCGTATACCACCTTAGTGGAGGGACGCCTGGCTGCCAGAATCACATCACAAACTTCGGGAGGCAAGTCGAAAGGAATCAACTGCCGCCGCTCAATCTCCATGCAAGGAGGTGGAGACTGGACAGGTTCGGGTGGAGGACCGTCCCCTGCTGCTGCGACAGAAGATCCTCCCGAAGAGGCAGACGGATCGGGGATCGACGCTCATACTGAGTAGCTCGGGATACCAAACTCTTCGAGCCCAGTCCGGAGCCACAAGGATGACTTGGGCCCGGTCGTGCCGAATCTTCTTCAACACTCTGGGTAGAAGTGGTATAGGCGGAAAGGCGTACAACAGACCGCAACTCCACTCGCGACGAGATGCGTCGCCGAGCGAGTGCCGCCTTGGAAATTCCAACGCGCAGAACTGATGACATTGCGCGTTCTCTTCGGTGGCGAATAGATCTAACCAAGGCTCTCCCCACTGTAGAAAGAGTCCTTGCACCACTTCTGAGTGAAGACGCCATTCGTGATCCATCATGCACCTGCGGCTGAGTTCGTCCGCTCTGGCGTTCAGGGAACCTGCCAGGTGTTGAACCATCAGGAACATGCCCTGATGTTCCAGCCATGTCCAGAGGCGCAGAGCCTCTTGACAGAGGGTCCACGACCCCACCCCGCCTTGTTTGTTGCAGTACCACATGGCGGTGGTGTTGTCTGTGAACACCTGCACTACCTTTCCTTTGACAGAAGGAAGGAATGCCTTGAGTGCAAGTCGGATCGCCCGGAGCTCCAGAAGGTTGATATGGAGCCGGGACTCCGCCGGAGACCAGAGGCCTCTGATCTCCGCCTCTCCCATGTGACCGCCCCATCCCAGAAGGGACGCGTCCGTCACAACCGTGTGCTCTGGCTGGGGAAGGGAGAGGGATCTGCCCATGACCCATTGCCGGTTTGAGAGCCACCACTGCAACTGTTTTGCAGTCCCCTCCGAGATCTGGACGTGATCGGACAGGTTGCCCTGGTGCTGCGCCCACTGGAACTTCAGGTCCCACTGCAGAGCCCGCATATGCCATCTGGCATGAACGAGATGCAGGAGGCCATGAGACCCAGCAGCCTCAGGGTCATCCGTACCGAAACCCAGGATAAAGGCTGAAAGATCGGAATCATAGCCTGAATATCCCGGACTCGCCGTTCGGGAGGATAGGCCCGAAACTGCATCGTGTCCAGAACTGCTCCGATGAAAAGGAGCTGTGGAGAAGGAATCAGATGCGACTTCGGCACATTGATGGAGAACCCCAGCGAGTGCAGGAGTTCGGCCGTAGTCTGGAGGTGGGTGACGACTGCCTGGGACGAGCCCGCCTTCAGCAGCCAGTCGTCGAGGTAGGGGGAAGACTGAAACCCCTGCCCGGCGCAGATGAGCTGCGACCACCGCCATCACTTTCATGAACACCCAAGGGGCAATGGTAAGGCCAAAGGGGAGCACGGTGAACTGAAAATGCTCGAGGCCTACCGTGAACCGCAGGTAACGCCGGTGGGCCGGCAGGACGGGGATGTGGAAATAAGCGTCCTGCAAGTCCAACGCTACCAACCAGTCTCCAGGGTCGAGGGCAGTCAAGACCTGAGCTAGGGTGAGCATCTTGAACTTCTCCTTCCGGAGGAAGCGATTGACGTTCCGGAGGTCCAAGATAGGACGCATGTCCTCCTTGTCCTTTTGGGCACCAGAAAGTAGTGGGAGTAGCAACCACGTCCTACTTCTGGGGTCGGAACATGCTCGATGGCCCTCTTGGCCAAGAGGGCAGTGACTTCCTTCTGCAGAAGCATCAAGTGATCCCCTGACATGCGGTGGAATTGAGGTGGCATGGCTGGGGGGTGGTCTCGAAGGGGAGGGAGTAGCCCCTTCGGACAATGTCCAAGACCCACCTGTCCGAGGTGATGGGACGCCAGTGGTGAAGGTGATGGCGGACCCTGCCCCCTACTGGCGTGCTGTGCACTTGAAAGGAGGGACTAGGAGGGCTTGGAGGCCGCGGACGGGTTGGAGGTGGTGGCCTGACCCGCACGCTGGTTGCCCGAACCGCCACGGCGGTGTCCTCGGCCACGCGAAGACGCTTGCTGCGCGGGCCGGTGGCATGGCTGCTGACGTGACTGGGCGCCCCTTCCGTGGCCACGAAAGGGGCGAAAAGCAGAGGTTAGCGGAGGGCGCACAACAGAAAGGCCCAGGGACTTGGCAGTAGCCCGTGAGTCCTTAAAACGCTCCAGCGCATGGTCTGCTTTGGAACCAAAAAGACCGACTCCATCAAAGGGCATGTCCATGAGTGTATTCTGGACATCACCTGAGAAACCAGTTGTTCTCAGCCAGGCGTGGCGACGCAGCGCCACCGTCGTTGCAAGCGATCTGCCCAGCGAGTCGGCGGTATCAAGGCCACAACGTATGGTGTACTTTGCCGCATCCCTACCTTCCGCAATGGTGCGGGTAAGCAGTGTCTGGACCTCCTCAGAACACTGGGGCAAAACAGTCCCCACCGAATCCCACAGGGAGTGGGTATATCGGCCCAAAAGGCAAGCGGTGTTGACGGACCGCAAGCCAGCACTGGAGGAAGAAAAAGCCTTCTTCCCAAATTGGTCCAGGCGTTTGGATTCCCTATCCGGAGGGGCGGTAGGGAAGGCGTTTGGGAGGCAGAGGCTTGGACAACCAAGCTCTCGGGGGTGGGATGTTGAGAGAGAAACAAGGGGTCGCCCGGAGCAGGGCGATGGCGTCGGGCCACGTTCCTATCCACAGGAGCCCCTGTGGTGGGCTTGGACCAGGCGCCCAAAAGAACGTCAGTCAGTGCATCATTGAACGGCAGCACAGTCTCCGTAGAGGAGGCTGCCGGCTGAAGCACTTCCGTCAAGAGATTAGTCTTGACAGCCAGAGTAGGCAATTGGAGGTGCAAGGCTCCAGCTGCTCTACGCAACACCGTTGCGAAATTTGCTCCCTCCTCCGTAGCCATGGGAGGAGACAGCATGCCAGTGTCAGGGGAAGTATCTAGACCACTGGCATCCCCAAGTTCCTCTGCCCAGTCCTGATCATACTCACACTGCTGTGTGAAAGGGTCTTCCGACCCCTCCCAGCTCTCCTGGTCCTCCTCCGGTGAAAAATATGGAGGAGGAGGGACATTTGGGACCCAAGGTCTCATCGGCATCGGTGCCGGCGTCGAGCGACGCCGGTCCGGCTCCATGTCCGGACCCGGAAAGAGCTGGGGGAACGACGTCGTCCGGAGCCCCGGACGGCGTATGGAACGGCACCGGGGACATCGGCGTCGGCGGAGGCGTGGTTAGGTCAACCGGCGTCGATGGGGGTTGCGGCACCACCGGGGCCGGGGCCGAGGCCGGGATCAAGGCTGGCGGGACAGGCGACGCCGGGACCGGAGTCGTCGGCGACGGAGCAACCCCATCAGGGACCGCGGGGCCCGAAGGCGCACCGGAGGGACCTTGAGGCCCGAAGAGGCGGGCCATGGCCGACAGGAATTCCTGTACTTGGGCCGGAGTCGCCCCCGAATCCGGAAAGGACGGGTAATGCGGGGGCGGCTCGACAGGCACGTCCGGGGCCGCGGGGACGGTGCCGACAGGGGCCTCAGCCGAGTCGTGAGACCGGCGAGGCGAAGTCTTAGAGCGATGATGCTTCTTAGACTTCTTGTGCTTCGACTTACCTGAGGAGCGCGAAGACTTGGACTCCGATGACCGGCGGGGACTCCGCGACCGGCCCCTCGACCTCTCCCGGGACCGGGGCTTGGTGTGGCGCGGAGCCGACTGCCGGACCCGAGTAGCTTTCGAGACCGCTCTCGCAAAGCCTTCGGGTGAAGTTTCCGGCAGTCAGGGCACGACTTTGTGTCGCGGTCTCGGCCGAGACAGAAGAGACACTCTAAGTGCGGGTCTGTGATCGACATCATTCGACCACAGACGTCGCATGGCTTGAAGCCGGGCATCCCTAACACCTTGGAGTCGAGACGACTCGAAAAGAAACAGTGAAAAAATCACCCAAAAATTTAGTCAAAAATGGACTAGGGCACTACTCTTCCCGGATCTGCGCTTACTGGCGCGGAAAAAGAAGAATTGATGTCAGCGCGCAGGGGCGGCGTCTAAGTACTGCCCGCGACGTCATCCCGGCGATCACGACGCCGACGACGGACGCGGAGCCGCACGACGCCGCCTACCGACGCGCAAGGGTACTGCTACGCAAAAACTTTCCGGATCCAGCCTGACGCCTGGGGATATTCTAAGGTAAGGAATCTGTCACTAACGTGTCTCTTTCAGATATGAGCGTGACTATGCCTCTTATTTCAAATGTAATGCTTTTCATAAAAGAGAGCTTTGAAAGAAGGGGAGGGCAAAAAAAGATCTAAAAAGGACTCGGGCCGGCTGCTTTATGCCCTTCTTTCCAAGTTCCTATTTCGCTGTTTCTTTCTTTTCAAGTTCTTGTGCTGCTGGTGTCAAGAATTTGATAGTCTTACAAGCCAGTTGGACTGAGGAACCACTGAGGCATTTTATGACGGCCGCTTTGCAGGTCCTGATTTGGGTTTCTCTAAGGATTGGCCTTAAGAGTGACGTCCTTAAATTATATAATACCGGGCAGATGCATAATAGATGTAATAGCGTCTCTGCTCCGTTACCACAGAGGCAGCAGTCCAGGGTTGGCCAAGTCTGTAGACATTTTGGGGTAAGATCTTTGTTCGAAAAAAGATGAATTTGGGACTTTTTTTGTGAGTGCTGGAAAAACATAAGATGTTAGATTTTTTAAAATTATCAGTTGTTCATTCGAGATGTATAGTGCTAGTTGTGAAATCACCCTCTGCAAGCCGAGTGGAGTTTGAGAGAGTAGCACAATATCGTCCGCATATTGCAGGCTCGCTATTGATGTCTTTCCCAGTTTAGGAGGGTCACCCTGGATGAGACTAAGGTTACTCTCTAAATCGGCAGTATAGATGTTAAATAGGCAGGGCGCCAGAACGCATCCTTTCTTTAGCCCGTTTATTGTCAGAAATTTCTTAGGTAGACTCCGGCCATCCCCTTTTTTATCTGAACCCAAGTTTGTGTGTATAGGTTGATGATTGCTCCTAATAATTGGGGGGGGGGTTCCCCACGCTTTCATTTTGGCCCATAGCTTGGCTCTTGGCACTTTGTCAAAAGCTGCTTTGAGGTCTACAAAGCATGTGTAGAGGGTGTTTGAGTCGACAATTGCTTTCTTTGCTAAAAGGGTGAGTGCCGAAATATTTGTTAAAGTCCCCGTGCCGGCCCGGAATCCAGTCTGCGTTTTCGGAATCAGATTTTTACTGCTTACCCATGTCTCCAGGTCTGCCAGTAGATTTGTTGCATAGATCTTTGCCTCTACGTCTATAAGGGCTATCAGTCTGTAGTTGTTAGGGTCTGAACGTGTCCCTGACTTATAAATGGGTTGAAGAATACTGCCCCTCCAAGAATCAGAAATAATACCGGTCTCTAAGCTGTTGGAGAACAGGGGGGGTTAAGTGACAGGACCAGAACACGGGATCGTGCCTGAACAAAGCATTCGGTAGGCCATTGGGGCCGGGGGCCCCATCCGATCTCAAATGTTTGATTATATGCAAGATCTGCTTTTGTGTTATCTGGACTGGTTCTTCTCTTTGCACATGCTTGGTGGAATCACTGCTTTCTTTTTGAGTTTCTCTGATTTCAGTTTGAAGTTTGAGTTTAGGCGAGTTCTTTCAGCCAATGGCTGATGCCTCCACTGATAGCCGTTTGAGGATGGGATATGCTCCCTTTTCCGTACTCCTACTCCTGGCTTCTGATTTTATCTCCAGACTAGAGCACCCTTTGATCTCGTTTGTAATGTCACCAGTGCGGACCATAGACTGTACTGTTGTGGTGTTGTATGTTTCTTCAATATGAGTGCTCCAGGTTTGTTCTGTTATGTCCGAGTTGAACTGACGATGTTTGCCATTTAGCAGGAGGTTAATTTTTGCCCAAAACTGTTTTGAGTTTCTCTGCTTGCTTGCATGGAGCATGTTGAACTCAAGTTTTTCCTTGTGTGTTCGCTTGGCCACCTTTATTTCGTGTTTTAGTTCCTTTTTCGTTTTTTCTATTATTATGAGAGTCTGTTGTGACGGTTGGGAACCCTTGGTTCGAATTAACCTTAGTTGTTTATTCAGACGCGTTTTTATTGCCCGTATTTTTGGCGTGTACCACGGCCCCCCTCCGGTTCTTGGAGTTTTACAGTCTCTGTAATTGGTTTGGAATTTTTTATTGATATTATAAAAGACTCCCAAACCTCTGTGATATCTCGATCTTGATCTGTGTCTGGAGGTGTTAATAATGAGCAGCATGTCTCCATTATTTTGTCGATGTTTTTTTCATCCCAGGTTAGTCGTTTTAGGTTGTACAGTTGCGTTATTAGTGTGAGAGGCTTGGCCTGCTCTGACCCATTTGGGGTGATGGTTAATATAAAGGTTTGAGGGTAATGATCGCTTTCGACTCGATCCTGTATTTGAAAATCCGTTATATGAGGGAATAGATCAGAGTCTGCTAGCGTGAAATCAATTGTTGAACCTGTTTTCCTTGTGACCCTCGTAAACCCTGCTGGACTGTCCAAGGGGCCTCTGCCATTTAACGTATGTAAGAAAAGGTCATCCAATTTTGCTGAGCATTTCTTACCCATAGTGTCTTGTCTGCTTCGATTGTCCTGTCTTGGCTGTATGAAACTCGGTAAGTTGCACTCTTGTCCTTGGATTAAGTTCGTGTTAAAGTCCCCTGTTATTATTATGTTAACACTTGGCTAAGTGCTTTTCAGCATTTTGATTGCTGCTATTAGTTGCTTGATTCTTCGGCCCTTCTGCTTTCCTGCTGGGTGAATGTAGAGATTCAATATTAGTAGGCCCATTGAGGGTGAAAGGTCTACTTTGGTACATTGCATCCATGTGGAGTTGAGGTTGATGCTTGCTTCACTCCAAATGAGTTCGGTAGATATGAAGGTCGATAAACCCCTTTTTGCCCTTCCATACTGTGCCTCCTTATTTGCTGGAATAAAATTTTCTTTGTAGCCCACTAATGGAGAGTTTTTTGTCTGCCAGGTTTCTTGAAAAAGAAGTATGTCATATTGTTGGATGAATTCCACAAAATCTTCTTCTTCTAACTTTGCGCTTAGGCCATTAACATTCCAGGAACAAATCCTGGTGCCCCTCGCTTTCCCTGGGAATTGGCTTGGTCTAATTCATACTTCTCCCCGCTGCCTTGGTCCCAATGTTGTTTGGGGGTGCACCTCAAGATTCACTGCTTCTCGTTGTGCAATGGTGATTGTGATTTGTCTGAGTGGATGACCCTCTTCTACCTTAGTGCTAGTCTGGTCCGGGCTTTTTGTGCCTTTTAAAAGGCTCCGTTTCTGTGTTTGTTGTTGTAGTGGACTAGGGTACCGCGGGGGCTCCACTTTTTTTTAGTTCAATGCCCCAATTAGAGAACTCTTCCCTGTGCTGCAGGATCAGTTCTTTGAGGCTGTGATCGGTCCATGATAGGATTGTTGTGTCTCGGCCTGTTCGGTAAGGATTCGGTTTAAACTCTATGCTTTCCAAGTCACTGGATTTTATATGACTCATGGATGGTAGTTCTTCTAGTAATTTTAGTATTGATCCCCTATTCAGGATGTCGTGTGGCCCCCTCGAGCTATATTGCGGGACTAGCTCAACTTTTTTGCTTGTGATTAGCCGTGTTGAATCTGTGTGGGGTTGTTTTGCCCTGTTACTTGATTTGACAATTGCAGCCCGGATTAGGTCTTGGTCCGGGGGGGGGGGGGGGGGGGGTGCGGAACTTTGTTGGTTGTGGGAGTTATGTCTTGCGATGCCACTGGGATTCAAGGCTGGTGCGGCCTTGGTTCCACCCGTCAGCTGCTCCCGTTTCCTTTCTCCTTTGGGCATACTGCTCTACGCTATTTCCACTTGTCTACTAATTGCTGTCTCTTCTGTGGTGACAGCGCCACCCATTAATAGAGGTGGATTTTTTTGTGTGTCCAGGCTGGGAGGTTTGATTTCTTCTTTCCCTGCCTGAGAATAGAATATACTATACATTTTCCTTGCTTGTTGATTTGTGCTGATACGTTGTATTGGGCATTCTGTAGTTATGTCCTCCTTTGGCGTGGGGTTGTGGGGTATCTTTGTCTCAGTCATGGGCCTAATATTATTTTCAGAGTTTTCTCTCTCCGACGAATCCTTGTCTTATGTCAGGCTTGAATTCTTGGGGGGACATTTTGGTCGGCCCTCGGTTAAATAATTTGCTCTTTCTTGCTTTTCTCAGGCGTTTTCTTTCCCTCTTCGTGAGGGAAATAGGCAAGATGGATTGTTTGGGGCTTGCATTTTCAGACATTTGTAAAGCTTGGTTAAGTAACACCGCCTCTTGTACTCCAGAGTGGGCTTGTTTGGTCAGATCATCTGGCCTCCTTAAATAGTTTGTAGAGGGGGCACTTGAAAACACTGGGGTTGGCGGTCTCTCTTCATCACTCGGGACTCCATCAATCCTGCCATTTCCCTGTTGGCCGTCTTGTTCGTCTGTTGCCTGAATAAGGGCTTTAATGGGCTCTTTGGGAGATTCCTTAACAGCCCTTAATATCTGCGACATCAAAGTTGGTACTGTTGCCAATTTGTCGATTATCTGGGGGCAATGGCACGTATGGTATGTAGTGTCCCTATCTAGTTGTACCTTCTTAATCATTGAGTTAAAATCTTGCAAATTTGCTTCTATGCCTTGTACGTGGATAGCTAGGAGGTTTAAGAGTTCGACTTGGGTGTCAAGTTTATCTGCATTGTATGTCATTGCATTCCCAATCGTTTCCATGGTGTTTAATAATTGAGGCCATGCGGAAACCATTGGTGGATTCGTCGGTACTTCCTGGTATGTTTGATTTAATTGAGGTGAGTATTCAAGATACTCCATTTGTTCATTGTGCTCACTCAGTTGTTCATTTTTTTGGGGGGTGTTGGGTGGCGTAACCCCTGCTTTAACGAGACTTGGCTCAATGGTATCTTGTGTCGGGCGCCTGCTTTGTGTAGTATGAACTGTTACATTAGTTTCTCGTGGAGGGGGGGTTTTGAGGCTTTTGGTGTCTGATGGCAAGAAAAAGCTGTTATGTTTTTCCGCTGAACCCTCTTGTTCCGATGGGTATTGTTCTGTCGTTAGCAAAGGAAAATGAACCATTGCAAACGGACCTGGGGTTTGTTCCTGTTGGTCTTGGTTATGGTTGTCATTGTGCAGAAAGTCTCCTTCTGTTTCTTTAGTTATTGTTTGCGGTGATTTCAAATGAGTTTGTTGATTAAAGAGAGAGTCCAAGCTTATGTCGGTTGTGAAGGTGGGTCTAAAACTTGGAGTAGTGGTGGCCTACTTGGGTCTTCTAGTCCAGGAGAGCCGATATCGATGCTCCCTAAGCTCGCCGGTTTTTCGGTGTTGTAAGTATTGCTGATCTTGCTGCAACAGGCTATATCTTTGCTTAATGTGTTTTGTTTGTTGTTGCTGAGTGTACGTTCCTTAGGGACCTCGACATCGTCGCGTTCTGTGCTTTCCGTGTGGTCCTTGCGGCTTCCTGAAGAGAGTCTGTGACATACTTTTTAAAAATCTGTTATCAATGCCCGCTTGCTGGCTTTAAAACCAGTGCCATGGGCAGGGGGTGCGCTTAGTTCATACTCTTTTGCTCCCTCATGAGGTTTTGCTAAGCTGCTTTCTGTGCCAACCGTGGAAGAGTCCCCAGCTGTGCTGGGGGCGGGGCTTGACTTCCCTTGCTTTGAATTGTTTGGGAAATTTTGAATATATTTTCCTGGACTGGTCACAGGCTCAGTCTCTATCTCCTTTTCGGACACCGGCCTTGGTAGGTGGCTAGGAGAGCCCATGCCCCTATTCGTGACCGTGTCTGTGCCTCGTGGACCCCCTCTTCCTTTTTTGGTTCTTCCCTGGGATTTCTCTTCTCCATCTCTGGATTTCCCTGATCTCATAATGTATACTCAGGAAGTTATTAGGGATCCGCTGTTCCAAATGTTCGAATGTTCAAAGTGCTTTACTGATTGCTGGAGGGGTCTAGACCGATGCCCTAAGTCTCCCGCGGCCCTTGGGGCGTGTCTATCAGTTAAGGCTGGGGCCTTGGGGTAAGCCTCTGGGAGCCAAGCACTTGACAGGGGTTTGATCCAAGCAAATTAAGTAAGGAGGAGGAAGCCTTAACTTATTTCGCCCGAACTGCCCTGCCAGCCCTGCTCCCCCGAGCCCCCAGGCCTCTCACCTTAAGGCACGCCTTTCAGACCGAAGAAAACAGTTCCGGCTCAGGCTCTGTTGTCTCTGGTGACTCCAGTGGTGTGGGAGCCCAGGAGGTCCACACTGGGCCCTGCCGGCCTGCTAGCCAATGGTCCGACTGCTCGATGGCCGGTTCTGCCAGTAAATCTAGGTGTGAAGGGCGGTGAAAGATTGAGGTCGTGGAAGACACGGACTCTGGGCCTCCTCGAGCTTCTTGTGGGACTTTTTGACGGCGAGTGGGGCCACGGAAAAAACGCAGGCTGCACCCAGAACTAACCAGGCCGCCTCTGCGTTGCTCCGGGCGCGCTCTCTGCAGCTGCCGTCTAACGGCGCTGAACTCGCCCTCATGGTGGTATCGACGCCACTTGCTGTCTCTAATTTCCCGGTTCCCTGGTTCCCTTAGTTTGCTAGTTTTTCGGCAACGAAGCCGCGGGGGAACAGCGAGGGGGGGGGCTGGGGGGCGCACAGGGCTTCTGCTCTGACTGCGCCCCGCCCTCACTCTCAGCATCTCTCTGTGTACTGTGTACAGACGCGGCAGCTGGACGGCAATGGGGGCGGTCAAAGCTGCCGAGTAACTGCAGGCGGCAGCTGAAGGCAGCCAGGCAGGCCAGGCAAGCAGGCAGGCCGGCCAGGAAAAGCCAAAATCCAGGCCTGCTCTCTGTAGCTCCGTCCCAGCACCGCAACGCTGCAGCCACAGCTCGTCGCACTCGTTCGCTTCGCTCGGCTCCACCTGTTGTTATCAAAAACCTGCCTGCTGAAACCCCATATCAATATGAATATTCCCTAGCGGTTGCCTCAGCAAGAACATTCTCCGCACATTTAAGGCCCCCTTGCAGTTTGTTCATTCTTTCATTTGGTTTGTCCTTTATTCCATTCCTAATTAATCCTCTCTATGTATCTGTGCATTATTACACACTAAATTAGCCACTAGCAAAGCAAGGAATATATTTGCTATATGTTTGAGCCTGTCCTTATTTGTTCAACTATATATGTACAGTTAACTCATTACTTGTACTTTTCACTCACTGTTCACGATTCCAATGCTTTTGGTAATTACCATATTGTATTGCAACTATGGAATGTAACAGCAAAAATGAAAAGATCAATAAAAAAACATTTTTAAAAATGTAAACGTTTCTTGTATAGCGCTTTATATCAACCCTAAGGGAGTATCCCAGCACTGGGGCAAACGCCCAGGTGTTCAGTAAGGTCATAAAGATAGTCGACCACATTATATTTAAAGAGATGCAATATAGCTAGATGTAAGTACATACAAATGTATCTGGGCATATCAGCTTCTTCAGGAAACATCCACATGCACTCTTTAGATGTTCTCCTCCTGTTTTCACCATGGAAACTGATTTATTCCTGCTCTTGACAGGAGTAAATCTCACAAAAATTAGAATGTTGAGGTTGAGAAATGTTATGTAGATATTTAGTACTGCTACAATGAAGGAATACTTTCAAATTACTCTCTGCTTTCTTTCCATCCTCTGCATGCCCTCCGCTCTCTGACTACAGCCTAATCTAAATCACATGCATGTTTGCCTTAATCCTTACTATTCTATTTCTGCAAATTGCCAACATCATATTTCAAAGATCAGAACCTCTCCTTTAAAAGTCATTCTCTTGCAACACAAAAATACATAATCTCCTGTAGCTAATCTACGAATACCAACCAATGCATGTAATTCCCATATCCCCCTCCCACTAAATATCACACCTAATTCCTACTAATGTAATCTATCACACTGATACTGGAGTAAAGGCTTGGAATGGTTCCTGTAGAGCACCAGACTAATACCAACAATAACTGCTAAAAGAACCCTTTAACCCTGGTACCTGGAGTAGTGTTCTGCTCAGCGTAAAAGCACCGTAGTGCTTCATCAGGGGTAGTAAGTACTATATAATGCAATTACAATACAATATAGAAACCACACTTAAACTAATATTATAACACTCCGCTATCAGACAGTTGATTGAAGTTCATATAGGCTGCTTAATAATTCCCTTTTACTGCTTGACACTCTTCCACTCACATAAGACAAAACTGCTAAGGGTCAGATGCATCGCCCACTACTATGCCAGTCCACAGCAATAAATCACCCACCACCAACTAAACAGGCACAGAATAACTGAAAAGATCTGCCACATCCCGCCATACCGCTGGCTAACTGAGGACTGATTTGGTGCAACACTGCAGGTCCTGACTAGCAACATACTATGCAGTGGGGGTTGCCGCCTACCTAAAGTGGTAGGGCTGCCGCGGGTGGAGAGGTCAGCGGGTTGGGAAGGGGGGGAGAAATACAATATAATAAATAAATAAAAAAGACTTACCTGCTGCCCCACTCTGCTCTCGCTGACGTCTGCATCTCTGTTCCTCTCGGCGGCCGACGGTCGAAAGGGGATGGGCCCTCAGGGCACAGGCTACGCACCCAATCCAGGCGCTGCTCTCACAAGAGAGCAGCACCAGTATTGGTCTGAGCGGCTTCATTTACAGCTCAGACGGTACATTGGAGTCTGTGCTGTTTCTCCAGCCCGGCTGTGTAACACAGCCAGGTTGGAGAAACCAAAGCGCACATGTTGTCCAGCCTCGGATGGCTGGCCATACACACATATGTACTTATGAGTGCACTTCACTCCTCCCTCACATGCCCGCCCCGCCCATACTTTTGTATTGCGGGGCTCAGACAGCATAAATAAAAGGATAACAACATTACGTTATTATCATTTTAATTATTGTCTGCTGGCATAGGCTGTGGGGCGACGCTCCTCTACCATTACGGAGGAGCCACCCCTGATACTATGGCCACTTCTTGGTATCTCACAATGAAAATCAGATTTGGGATGATATTAACAAAGTACATCCCAGCATATCCCTCCACTACTTTTCCCTTTAACCTATGCCGAAGGCTGCATTTCAGAACTTTGGCTTGGCCTCGAATTTCCAGTGCTGCTTCTTCTTAATCACTTGCTTTACTGACGATATCCTATATACTAAGACATTCGTTTTATTAAAAGGAATCAAAGTGGCCAGCACTTTTTTATATTGTGGATCCAGTATCGTGGCCCAGATGTAATCTTTGGAGGACACAATCTCTTTTTGCAGCCATTGATTAGTGTTCAAGCGAAGGATTGAGATATCTACCAAAGAGGCTGCTTCTTTATTGACATTGGTAAAGGTTTGTTCCACCTTTTTCAAATGATCCTGTAGCCGAGGCAACAACGTGATTGCTTGGCTAATGTACTGTCCACCTTGCTGACTTCCTGTGTCATAATCTCGAAAAGATGTAACATTTGTATCACTCACTCCAATAGCCCCCATTAGGTTAGTTTGTACCCCTCCAGAGTCATCAGAGCCTTATGGAAGGCAGGGGGTGAAGCAAAACAAAATTAATAAATACATTAAATAATTGCTCATGCCCACCAGAGACCATGGGTACTCTAGGGGAGGCAGGCAGAAATTAAAAAAATACATTACAAAATTGCTGGTGTCCTTCCAGGTCCCATGGTAACTGTAGGGAAATGGCTCTTTTTGCATGATCACCCCCAAAGTGTTACTGATGCTGCTGGTCTTTTGACTTTGAGGGTGCATTGAGGCCTGCTAACCAGACCTCAGTGCCATGGCTCTAACCTCTAAAAGTGTATTTTTGATCGGCTTACACCCAATTGGCAACTGTGTGAACTTACTTTTAAGCTCCTAGTATGTTCTACCAGGGATACCCAGGGCCTGCAAGTTAGTGTCTTTCGGGGCTGCAGCACCTAATGTGGCACCCTGAGTGTGACAAAGTAAAACATGTCTCCCAACCTGCCACTGCAGACTGGTAGAGTAGTTTTAAACTGCTAACTCAACTTTGCAGTTTAAACTAATGACCAAGTCCAGACCTCCATTTATATGTCAACCCTACAGCAGGCCTTTCAAGTCCTTAGGAAGGGTGCTGTATATTAATAAGTAGGACATACATTTTTATATGTCCTTACAGTAAAAACCCTAAATTATTGTTTTTGCTGTGGAAAGGCTAGTAGCCCAATTGGAAGGTACAGGATTGCACACTGACAACTGTGCTAACTCCTGAATGGGACTTCTAAAGTGGGTACTTTGAGGTATCAAAAGAATTGTTACATTAAACCTCACTTGATGCCCGAGTCAATTTTAATGGACATTTTAAGTAAAGGGCAACTTTAGAAAGTTGTCACTCTGTTGCTCAAGTTTTCCAGTGGCCATTCACAGATGCTGGCTGCAAGACATCCTCCTTTGGACAAGTGTGAACAACTCCCAGGAAAGGAAACAATAGAGGCCTGTGGTTAGAGTCACCTCTCCCTGGCTGGAAACTAAACGGTGTGAGCCCAAATGGCGAGTTTCAAAAGGGAAGCTGCCTTTGAAGGGCAAAGGGTGGA
The DNA here is from genome assembly GCA_963921515.1 of Calotriton arnoldi. NCBI lineage: Eukaryota > Metazoa > Chordata > Amphibia > Caudata > Salamandridae > Calotriton > Calotriton arnoldi. The sequence continues at coordinate 5,965,769 of CAWUFW010000112.1, read as the reverse complement.
TGCAGTTGAGAAGAGCTGCTATTTTGTTCTCTTAGCCTGGTTGGCGATGGTGACAGAGAATGGAAAACAGTTGCCAAACCAGTTTTCCCATGGGCATGTAGCCCCAAGGTAGCCATACCTGTAGGATGGGCTACCAAGCTCCACAAACCGGGCCTGATTCACAGAACTAACTTATGTCAAAAACGTAAAGTTAGTACTTTTTGGTATTCACAGAATACACTTACTCATTTTGGTATTCACAGAATGAACTTACTCATTTCGGTATTCACAGAAGTTAGTAGTCCTAACTTTAGGACTCCTAAATGCCTTCTGTGAATACAGAAAGTCTTAAAGTTAGGATTTTTCTCAGTTTAGGAGGAGTAAAGTTACTACTCCTAAACTGAGAAAAATCCTATTAAATTAAAGTTACTACTCCTAAACTGAGAAAAATCCTAACTTTAAGACTTTCGGTATTCACAGAAGGCATTTAGGAGTCCTAAAGTTAGGAGTCCTAACTTTACTACTCTTAAACTGAGAAAAATCCTAACTTTAAGACTTTCTGTATTCTCAGAAGGCATTTAGGAGTCCTAAAGTTAGGACTACTAACTTCTGTGAATACCGAAATGAGTAAGTTCATTCTGTGAATACCAAAAAGTACTAACTTTACGTTTTTGACGTAAGTTAGTTCTGTGAATCAGGCCCATCGAGATAAGGGTTTTGCCATCTTTGGAGTGGGCAGAATAATGCATTCTGGGATAGCCAGATGCCACACAATGCAGGAAGTCGTCATTAGGCAGGAAAGGACCTAGTAGCCCATTGGCTAATAACCACCGCATTGCCAAGGGCACTTTCTGGGCATAAATTTGGCACCTAGACCTCAGATCACTTCTGTCCTGGAGAGAGGACTGAACAAGGACTGCCCTGCTGTTCCCTGAACTTGACAAACAGAGGGTGCACTAAAGACTGGCCTGCACCTGCTGCTCCTGGGCTAGTGGTGCCCTGCTTGAAGAAAAGTCATCCCTGGGCCCCAGACAGAAGAGGTGAACTCCAAAAGTTAGTTGGCTAACTTCCTGTTACAGCTCGAGGGCCACAAAAGCTGAAGAAGCCCGCCTTGGCTAGTCAGTAACCAGAAACGCTTGATCGCCACTGACCACCGATGTGCAGCCTGGGAGACCAAGTCCGGATGCTCAAAAGTTGCACCCAAGTCTGCTGGACATGGGAAAGTCATGGAGTGCAGATTGGTCGCCCAACAAAGTTAACCACTGGTTTTGCTGTGACATGAGACCAGTAGTCCGTGGGCAAACTGGACTTTTGCTGGACCTGTCATGACTTCGAGGAACAACAACCACCTGTGGCCAGAGTCACAACATATGGACCGAGGGGTAGCTCCAGGAAGCCCCCCATCAACCACACAGCATCCTACAGAATCTTAAGCATCCTGTATCCCTTGAATTCAGACCACTACATTGATGTCTATTGTGGTTCACCCCTAGAGCCTAAAACTGTACCGGAGACGGTTTCAGTGACAAGGTAACTGTTCTACAAATCCTCACTGGCCCCCCTTGACCTGCTCCCTGCCAGAGTTGGTCACCCAAAGTAGGCCAAAGTACCTGAACACAACTTCATAAAAGTTTTACAAAGTTTTCAAAGTTTCTGCTAACCGTGGTAGTTGCCGTTGAGTGTTTACATTTTGAGTGAAAACCAGTGCTTTACGTTTTACTTACAAATCTATATCTTCAGACTTCTCCAGTGGATTTTGTTTGTTTTAGTGTCTACAAATTCATAAGTAAGATCTATTTTTATAAATTGATGTTGGATTTCTTTAATGTTGTGGGACTTTCTTATTGGATTGTTTTAGTACTTCTAAATGCTTTGCACTTGTTCTTCTATTCAAGCCTGACTGCTCAAAGGCACAGCTACCCAGCTGTGAGCTAAGGTATTGTGAGTGTATTACATGGTGAGGTTACACAATCACACCATGTAATATACCACTTTCCTTACAGGGACACTACAGGAAGCAGGCAAAAATCAAAAGAAAATACATTGAAAAAACTGCTAATGCCCCATGGGGACTCTATGGGAGGCAGGCAAAAATTGAAAAAAGTGAATAAAAACAGCAACTTCGTATTACAATTAGCCACAAGCAAAAAATAATATATCAAGGAAAAAAAAAAATAATAGAACTGGCATAGGCCTATGAGTGGCTTATAGAAGTGGAATAAAGGGATTGAAGCACACACTGGATGCACAAAATGGTAGAAGCTAGCTCCTCCACCACATGGCCGCAGAAAAGGAGGCATGGAAAACAAAGTAAAAATGGCCACCTAACAAACACACTAACCAGCTCCACAAAATGGTGGTCGCGGCATGACCAGCAAAGAAGGAGGCATGGAGGAAAAAGACAAAATGGCCACCACATACACTGGCAACCCAAAATGTGCGCAGCTGCATGGCCAGCAAAGAAGGAAGCATGGAAAACAAAGAAGACAGTTGCCTTGTCTTGTCTGAAATACCTTTTCCCCTAAAAAAACATTTTACAGCATTTCAGTGAAAGGATTGTAAAGGTATTATTTACCCAATGTGTCTGGGCCCACACATGCAACTGCCCTTTACCTACTAACATAAAATCTGCAAGGCCAAACATGAAAATTAAAGCAAGTTTAAAAATTCCCCAACCACAACCATGTCACACATACACAAACACCCAAAAACAGAGGGCAAGAAGAAGGTAGCTGAGAACAAATGTCTGGTCACACGGGCCTGGACTTCAGGACCCACCCTAGCCTTAGACAGCAACAGGCACATGTAGACAAAAATAAAATAACCTGCTTTTTGCATTTAATCCAAAGCCATCCACAACCTCCTAATTGTTTTTAAAAAGCATACAGCATAGCAGCAGTGTGAATGTGAAAAATACATACAAAAACACCAAGGCATAGAGCTGGGCGGACTAGGACACAAACAGTAATGCAACATCACAGTAAAAAGACAAACAAATCCGTACACATGTCACACAAACCACCCAAGAAAGTGGAGGAAAAGCATATTTAACCCCAGGCCTCCACCATCAAAAAAGTACAAACATTTCCCCTTAAAAAAGGAACAAACATACTGGGTGCATGCCCTCTCTCAAACTACAAACTTTTTCCAAGTGCTGCATTGAACTTACTTGATTTTTTACAAAATGTTAAGATTCCAATGGTGTACTTGCAGACAAAGAGAGACTGATTCATTCCCTCAAACATTCAAATCCAAAGTGACAAGTGCTACACAAAGCATAGGGAGGAGTCTTCAGGACAGGAAGAGGAAGTTACTACTGAATGCACAGTAACTTCCCTGTCTCGATGGCACTTCCAACCTATGTAAAAAAAAAAAATGTATATAATAAAAAGTGCTTTTTGCGCCAAAATACCCAAACAGTCCGTTCAGGTAAAATATCAACTCTAAAATTAATTTCAAGTTTATTTTTCAGCCGTTCAAATAAAAAAAAATCTACCCAAAATGATGACCGGCGACCTCCCACATTAAAGAACTGCTGCTCATGTCCGAAATGACAGAGGAATGTTCTGAACGCGGTTGCCAAAAGAAGAATGTGAGCGTTCACGCTATTGCATTTCAGTGCTCATCACGGTCTGATTTTCCCTGAACAGGAGAATCGGTTATGCAACGTGCCATTTTGGCTGTAAAAATGGTAACTGCGTATCACAAGAGTTATGTGTAATTGCTGAATTACTACAATTACTCCATCATAATTCAAATTATGCCCAGGCCTATTTTAATTCTACCTTTGTCCTGCAAGGCCTAAAGTATTTTGCTTCAGACACACAAACAATTTGCCTGAAGATGGTTAGTGCCTCCAAGTTTTCAATATTTTTAATGTGCTCATCTTCGTAAGTGAATGTGGAAAATGTTGGCTCTGTCGGGTACAGAATTGATTCTAGATTTACTGAATAATAACAAATAGAAAACAGTGCTCAAACTTTTCAGTAATAATCAATGAAAAGGTGGGAGAAGGAAAGACAAAAAACACACCAAAAATGAGTAAATCTAAAGTTGTATTGAGGGATAAATCAATATATTCTTTTACATTTCATGGTGTCAAGATAACATTAGAAGGCTGTCACAGTTCATGAACATATGAATTGTTCAAATGGCGCAAGTGATATAGTGAAAAAAGTGCGAAGAAAGTGCTGCGTGTGAACAAGATATATACAGTGCTGTACAGATGGTTAAAACTGGTCAATCATAGGACATCCATCCCTAGGTACATAAATCTCCTCGCCGCTTGGGATTTAGATTTCCATTTCATGTGGGGCGGAGAGAGTAGGGTCAGGATTATGACAAGCACGTCGAAGTTTCGACCCAGATAAGTGCGTGATTGACTAGTAGGCACAGCGGGTCTTCCTCAGGACAAGACGAACCAAGGGACAGCCCGAATCAAAGAAGATCTTCAGGGTATGGTCCACCGTTTGGTTGGATTCAAAGCAATGACTGAGGTGAGGTCCTTGATGGGTATGAATCACATCAATGGGGCAGCACAGTTCTGTAGCTCTCCGGCGCTGCTTGGGAACTGAGAAGGCTTCTCAGTTGCTCCTCTACTGCCAAGTAACCTCCTGAAGAATGGAAGAGTATCTTACAGTTCCTGTCATCCACTTCAATTAATTCCCATTACCAGATCCTTCCTTTTTTAGTGGCTTGGAATCTTGAATCCTTTCTTCAAATTCCTAGCTCTCTCGGCTATCCCATCTTTGCTCTGAACCCCACGAGGCCAGTTGCTGATATTTGTACCAGGAGACAGTTTCCTCCAATAAAACCTCCCATGAGATCACTCCAGAGTCGGCAGCCAAATGCCTTCGTTGATCAAGGGGGTGCTGAGCTTATTGTCCAAGAACCGGGGAGTACCTGGAAAGTTCCAGATAGGCGAGTGCTCTACGTTGTAATCTATACCGAGAATTTTCCTTATGCTATACCACAGTTCCAAGTGAGCCCGAAGTACCTTCAGCCGCACTTTCTTAAAAAAATCTGGAATCCCCAAATTAGTGAAGAAACGTGCCCTGCCCAATCGAGTTCAACATGGCGGCATAGATTGTTCCCCTACTGCAGTCGTCAGGACTCAATAAAAGCATTCTACAATTCCAAAATTGGAAAGAAAGTCAATACAATAGAACATCAAATAATGATACCCCACCTTTTTCCAATTTCCTTCTTAGTTTCTTCCAGCTAAGTCAAGATCCCTTGCAGGCCAAGATAAAGCTCCCTAATCTCCTTGTATCTGGACTAAACATTTCTTGGGAAGCAAAAGAGGGATGTTATCACATAGGTAAGTCAGCTTGGGAAGGATCGCAATCTTAACTAGATTCATCCTGCCTTAAAGCGTTACTGGAAGATGCCCCCATCTTGCTAATAACTCTTCAATCTCCTTCATCACCCTGTTTAAGTTATGCTTCAGTGCTTTGTCTAGCTTTTGCGCGACTGTGATTCCCAGATATTTAGGGCTTCATTTATGAGGTTTTGCTTTAGGGTAGCACCGCAGGCCTTCCTCCAGCGCTGCCCTACGGCAAAAGAAAAGGGCAGGAATGCGCCATATCTATGAGATCTGGCGCATTCCTGTCCTTTTTCCCTGCGCCTATGCTCAATGGGCTGTGGTGCGCTGATGCAGGCACATTTGCACCATGGTGCACGGATTCCTGGGTTGCAGGGATGATTATTTTTTGTGCAGGAAGGGAAACGTTCCTGCACAAAAACAATCAATGCAGCACACATAGAAAAAGGAAAAACTAGGAGAAATAAAGATATTTCTCCTCGTTGTGCCTCCCTTTCACACCCCTGGGTAGGCGCACGTTTTTGGCGATGTCTCAGAATCACGATTTCTCGTAAATCTGGGGCAGTGTCAAAAAGTCATGGATATTGCTGGGAACGCCCCCAGCAACGCCCATTAATCATGCATGACCCTTTAACACAGTTTTCTGCGTCAAAGGGAACGATATTTACGAGGCAGTATTAAGCCAAAAAAAGTGGTTTAGTGCTGCCTCGTAACTATGGAGCAGGCTCCTGCTACACAGAACGTCACAAAAAGTGACGTTCCGGCAGCACAAGGGGACTCATAAATGAGGCCCTTAATCTTGGTTTCAGAATGTGCCACACTGCTGTCCAAGTACCAGGTCATCACCCCAGTCTTATTTTATTTATGGAGTATCCCCAAAGGCATCGCTGATTTCCTCCATTCAGGCCACTGTTCTTCTGGGATCCTTTGTGTACAGGAAATTGTCATCTGGATAGGGGGCAATCTTGTTCACATATTTCTGAGACCCAAAGGACACGATCTCAGCATCTGCCCTGAAGGCCTGAGGTAAAGGCTCTATGGCCAGGTTGAAAAGTGAGGGAGAAAGCAGGCATCCCGGTCAAGTTCTCCTCAAGATGTTTATTCTCCTTGTCAGACTCACATTAACCAGAATCTGTGCTGATGGTGCTGTATATAATGTCTTAATTACAGCAATATATGCTGGTGGGAGGCCAAAGATCTTTAAAACCTCCCACAAGTAGGCCCAGTATATTCTATCAAACGCTTTAGCTGCATCTATAGTTACTATGGCCAGTGCATCTGAATTCACAGTAGACAAATGTATTGATGATATTAACAGATGGGTAAGGTTGTGCAACTGCATACCTGGAACAAACCCCTTCTGGTCTGGTTGTATAATATTACTTACTACCATAGAAAGACTTCTAGCTAAAATTCCAGCGAAGACTTTATCATCATAATCTAATAATGATATAGGCATGCACGAGTCTGCCTTCTTTGGATTTTTATTGGTTATTAAGAGTAGGTTAATTATAGCCTCATTCCTAGATGGAGCAATGGCGGATGCCCCTGCCAGCAGCTCACTGAACAGATCTTTTCATATTGGGACTATAATCTCTTTCAAGGTCTTATACAATTCTCCCGGCAGAGCATCTAGGCATGCTGCCTTTCTGCTACAAGTTCAGTTAATTTCCAAGGAAATTTCTTCCTCGGGAATGTCTCGAGTGGTTTTTCCTCTAACCACTCTCTTAAATCCAATATCTTAAACCTACTTGTCTTCAAATATAACCCCTCTAACAATTTGAGGAAACTAGCTTCTATCTGGTCTGAATCTTCTTAGATGTTAACGTCTTTGCCCACTCTCTATGCAATTCCGCCCTCTATCAGCTCTCGCTTTTCAGGTTAAAAGCCTGCTGCTCTTCTCCCCATATTCAAAATGTGCTAGCTTACTAGCTTGCCACTTCACTCTGATCCAACAGCCTCTGCTTGGTCGCCTCCATCCCCTCATCCAAAGTTGAACCCAACATCTTTTTTTCCAATGCCCCAATTTCTTCCTCAAACCTCCTATCCTCCTCATGCAATTTACTCCCTTTAATGAATCCCTGCTTACGGAGAATACTGCAAGCTACTGCCTTATATGCATCCCATACAATCCTTAAAGGAGCCGACCCAAGATTGCTGCCGAATTAATTTCTACATACTTCCCTTGGCTTCACTCGTGCAGTATGTGGTGCCATGGATTTTATGCCAAGCAAGGAAAATGGGTCCCTTCACCCTGGGTTGGGAAGTAGTCAGATATACATGGGGTGCAGTGGCCCACTGAATCTGCTGCCATATTGATAGCTATGTCCTAGCAGGGAGGGGTGAAGAAGGGAGTAGCAGATGGGGTGGGCAGAGAAAGGGGCGACAGCAGCTCTGTCCACCAATTAACCCTACAGAGCACCCTACAATCTGAGCGACTACAAGCATACAGGGGGATCCCAACCATGGGGACTCAACCTCTCATGCAGACAAGCACTGCCCACGCACATCACATAAAATCTGGAGGAATCGTGAGACTCAGTCATGACGGACTACACAAATTTACATAGGGAGAGTGATATACAGTCCCACCCCCCACTGGGGTGCAGGTAAAAAGGTCTGCACCACATTGGTTTTAGTCAGCTGTCACAAACCATAAGTCATGTCATGACCTGATCATGGAGACTGTCACCACCCATGTTAAAAGGTGTGCCACTGTGAGTGAAGCTCCCTCACCCACCAGAGTTTGGACTGTTCTACCATCAGGAATGCTGTGTGGTTTATGAAGGAGGCTAAAGACACTTCTTTTTGATAATGAATCAAATGTTCCTGTCTGCGCCGTGCACATTAATACCCACCACTTTAGATGTAATAGAAATGGATTTAGGCAGGAAGCTTACCAGAGGAAGCTCCCACCCGACCGTATTCCTAATATGTTAGTATAGTGTCAGTGGATCACGTGACACAGTGATCCAAGGAGGACCTGACAACAAGTGCTAGGTCTATTTCCACATGTCTTATGTTAATGATGGCCACCCTGGTTAGAGTTACGGGTCATCCAGCTCATGAGTCCACCACAGCTAGCTTCTGACTAACCTTCACTCTAGAGAAGTGACTGGAGCACACAAGAAGCCTTCTCTATGCCTAAACAGCGTGAGGGGAGGTTCTGTACCTATGTGGGCATGCCAGCAGTGCAGCTATGTTTAGTTCACTAGGTGCAGTGGCATTAAAGCCCCAAAAAAGTAAGGGCCACACTCTGGGACTCATTTACAAATTGTGCCACCGGTGCATCACTTGTTTTGACTCATCGGCAGCACAATGGGCTTGCCTATATTTACACTGGGTGACTTTTCATGGCCTTATAAATATGGGCCCCTTTTATGCATTACTCTGCGTGAAAGGTGCGTTCCATGGGTGTTGCTGTCGGTGTTTCCACGCAACAACCATGAAATCTGACATTCCCAGATTTACAAAGTTTTGAAAACCTGGGAATGCATCAGAATCCTACACCTCCCCAGGGGAGGCATAAGGGAGGCGCAACGAGGAGAAAATACTTTTATTTCTCCTTGGTTTTTCCTCTTTCAATGCATGCTGCTTTCTGCAGCACTCATAGAAAGAGGAAAATGCCATCAATTATTGTTTTTGTGCAGGAAGGTGTCCCTTCCTGCACAAAAACAATCACCCCCGCAATACAGGCACCCTTGCAACACGATGCAAGGGTGTCTGCGTTGGCTCACAGCTGCTGTTTGTGTGCCGGCGCTGGGGAGAAAGACAGGAATGTTCCTATCTTGTAGATATGGTGCATTCCTGCCCTTTTATTTTGACGCTGCCGTACGTCAAAATATAGTAAATGAGGCCCTAAATCCAAGATATGGCAGTCTTTTACAAACCAACCAGAGGGCCCATTTTGTTGCATGTGTGTGCTATGCCACTGGTGCACGCCCAAAGAGCCCTCTTTTGTCTCCCTGGGAACTGAAGCGTTCCTCACCTACTTTGCTGTTTGCTTTTGGATTTCAGGCTTTTTGCCATTCCTGGACTGTCGCAAGTGCTGCTGTGCCGTAATAATGGCATCGCGTGCTCTCTGATCCACCTGCTTCCTCACATGGCTGTCAAAACAGAGTGATTTCAAATTATGGAATCAGCCCTACAAATGATTACGCAGCTCTAGCACCCATCGTTTATCTTTTTAGCAAGGACCCTGCCCTCCTTCAGATGCTCTGACGTCACAGAAACCAAAGCAAAACATCTGGTTGGTTTAAAAAGGACGTTGAAACGCTCTTTTTTGTTAGTTCCGAACGTTTTCCATTCTAGTCTCCGTCAAGCTCTCTAGTAGTTCCAGTTAAGACTCAATTTGAATTGATTTTGGATTGTATTTCGGTGGATGCTTACTCAGAAAAGAGTCCTCTTCCTTTCAATGTGACCTGATGGCTGTAGATCATGTGCTCTAGTGATTCAGGCCTCAACCCCAGTCCTAACTCCAGATGCAAATGCTCATGTTGCATCTGGAGTTGTAGCCTGCTGGAGTTACAGTCAGAGCCATTTGAATTGTGTGGCAGGGGAGGACCAAATTATGCAGCAGTGTTGACTAAATTATGTGGCAAGAAAAGAGCAATCATGCGGCATAATGCAGCACATTTCGTGACAGTTTTACTTCCTTGTTTGTCATTTTTACATAGGCTAACACCATCTGGGCAAAGGATTTACCTCAATACCAGTTTAACTGCCAAATACAGCAATGACCATCAGAAAGGGGACCGGCCGGCCTTTGCACAGGGCCTTCCACTGCATGACAACACGTGTCCTCGCTTTTTTTTAACCGTTTAACATAGAAACAAAAACTTGTTTTGTTAAAATCTGCAGAGTATGTAGCAGGTGATCGATTATGTGACAAATGCGGCAATCCCATAATTATACAGAAAATGCCGCGGCCGCAAAATCGCATAATTCCATTTGACCTGGTAATAGGACTCAAGGCCCATGAACTGAGCCTGTTAGGCTGCTGGAGTATCTCTCTCCAAAGGTGGAGCGGGAGCATCCTTGAATCTTTCCCTAGTCCTACCCAACATGCCTTGAGCTCGTGAGTCTCCTTAGCTTATTTTAGTTTAGGAACCGAGGCGGTGTGTAGCACCAGTCTTCTTCTGGACTGTGTGAGTTCAGACTTGTAGCTTTTTGGCAGTGAGGTTTTTAATTAGCCAATCAGTCGCTGCACTTGTAAATCATGTATGCGTAGGGGGCAAAACAATCTCTGATCAGTGTGAAAATGACACTGCTTTACTTATTAGCGACCACTTATACGTGCATAATGACTTGTATCTTATGAGATGTGTTTCTTTCACAGAGATGCTTTTATTCTTCTTACTCTTTGAAATGTGCGAGACCGAACATCTCGTGGATTATACCATAATGTATTCTATGATGACGCTTTGATGTAGAAGAGGGCGGAGCCAGCACACATGTATTAGAACCTTCTAAAGTCGTGCAACATCTGAACTTCCATTTTTAATTTCTCCGTGCGATAGTAGCTAGATCGTGAGGCGATGCTCGTTAATGTCTTGTTACTTACCGGTAATCTTCATTACCCCGATTAGGGTCCTCCCCGTCCCAGTCCTTACAACGTGAGGCAGTCCTGCCTCCACCCAGCCAATCACAACGCCAGTATTCAAAAGCTTACATAAGCCCCTCCCACCTACCGCCATGCCTGTTATCAACAAGACTCCGACACAAACACAGCGGGAGGGCGGGAGGGTAGAGGACTGGGACGGGGAGGACCCTAATCGGGGTAATGAAGATTACCGGTAAGTAACAAGACATTACCCCCTCATGGGTCCTCCCCGTCCCAGTCCTTACAACGTGAGGAACTCACAAGCAGAGAACCAATAAAAACGGACTACACCAGGGATCCATGCAAAGGCAAATCCTTAAAGATCAAGGAACAGCAGCACTCAAGACGCCAACAGAAAAACAGCCAGCAGAGGCATGTAAAATATCAAGCCGATAAAGCAGCACAAATACGTGAAGGGACAGCCAGGTGGCCGCCCAACAAACTCCTGGATAGAAACCCCGCCGTCCCAGCCCAGGAAACAGACACAGAACGCACCGAACGACCCAGCACCAGAGACGGGGAAGCCAGATCCAAAGGACCGAAAAGGCAGGCAGACCGCCAAACGCACCCACCGACCAACCGTAGAAACGAAAACCCACATCTCCCGAGTCACACCCCCACAGGAGACAAAAAGGGCAGGAGAAAACTGAAAACTCCAGGGAACGAGAGAGGGAAAACTGGAGAGTCCAGCGAACAACCAAGGAAGGGGGAACAAGGGAACCCCAGCAGGCAAACCAAGAAGAAACACCTCCAGCTGCCAAAGGAAACAGGAAGAAACCACAAGCAGAAAGGCCGGAACAAGCCTCAAAACAAACCGATCCGGCAGGAACATCCAATAGGGAAAAGAAACGAGCAATGCACCCAACACACCCAACCGACGAGCGGAGGTGAGGGCCAGCAAAAAAAAAAACACCGTAGCGGACAACCATAACAAGTCCACTACCAGCAAAGGCTTAAAAGGGGGCAACAGCAGACCCCCCCCAAAACAGCAGGCAAAACCGAAGAAGGCACGAGCAAAGGAGAGACCGGCCGACGAAGCCGAAAGCTCTGAAGAAACAGACTCACCAAAGGGGCAAAATCACCAAGGAGGCCCCAGGACCCCGACAAGCACGAACCACCGCCCACTGAACAGACAAAGCGGAAGGGGCAAGGCTCTGTAAAAAAAACCATCCCTCCAACAGAGAAGCAAGATCCCCCAGCACAGGATCCACCCAATGGGAAGAACACCAAGAGACAAAAGAACCCCAATGACGACCATAGCACCCAAGGGTCGAAGGCCGACGCGACAACCGGATGTCACGAGCCACCACAGAGGAACAGCCCAAAGACGCCAACGACAGCCGCACAAGAGCCAGGCCGTCAGAAGCAAGCGACAAAGACAGGGCAAAAACCAGCTGCAGACCCAAAAGCGGAGCCGGAGTCAAGGGAGGCCGGCCAAACCCGTCCCCCGCCAGCAGCAGCAGGAGCGGAAAACAAAGACAGCAAGGCCAACGAAACAGACACCTACACACCTCCCCACATCCCCCGAGTATACGGGAGGAGAAAACAGGAGAGAAGGCACACAGAAAACCCGAAGGCCAAGGAAATGCGCAGGGGCCATGCAAATCCACACCAAATCGAACCAAACAAAGAAAATGCGCCGCCTAAGCGAGCACCAGGTGGCACAAAACAGAGGACGGGAGGAAACGGCCCAAGCCGCGTCCACGAACGAAAACGCAGACGTTCCCGAACAGAAACACAAAGCCAACAGAGGAGACACCGTCCAGAGAGAGCCGTGGGAGCCAGTGCCACCAGAGGCACAAGACAAACCAATGAGCCATAGCTTCGTGGGAACAAAACACGGAAGCCAGCAAGAACAGAGACATGCAACTGGTCCCCCCAAGAAGGCCCAAGCAACAATGAGCCACCGGAATGCCAGCACGAATCAACAGACTCGTCGGCCACCAAGGAACCCAACGTGGCCCCCAAGGACAGGCGTCCGAGGACAACAAGAGGAGAGAAGGGAGCTGAAAACGCACCCCATACACCAGGTTGGGAGAGCAAAGCCACCAGGCCAAAACAGGAACCAGAACAGGGGAGAGAGGAACCAGAGCCACGGAACCTGCATGGAAAAGGACCCAAGGAGTCAAACAGAAGAAACACCAAGGACAAGAGGAGCAGGCAAGCCCAAGGAACCACAGCCGTGGAGGCAGCCACCACCCCCGGATCCGCAACCAACCCCGAACCGGGTCAGAAGGGTGACCCAGCAGGACCCATAAAGAGTCAACAGGGAAGAGAACCGAGCCGGAGGGAGAACACAACCCCCTGCAAAGTGACAAACAGGCCCGGAGAAACAGAAGGCCCAGAACAGGAACCAGATGAGAAATGGCCAGAACCAATACAAACCCCAGAAACCGGAACAAGGCCAACAACGCCAATATCGCCAGAATAGCCACAAGGAGGGTGGAAGCAGAAACCGGACAAAATCCACATAGGGAAAAAACCTACAACACCTGGCCATCCCAAGCGGCCTCCCTTCCAGGGATGGACCAGGCCGGACCCTGTACAACTTCTAAGAACAGAAGAACAGGTGCCTGCAGGGTGGAATTGCCAGTCAGCAAAAACCTGCACAGCAGGAGCCAGCACCGCGGAAAAACCCGGGGAGCAGGAGAGAGGCCGAAAGTTAACACACGAAAACAGGTAAAGGAACCCATCCAAAGACCGCAGGAACCGCGGACCAGCCGGAAGGATGGAACGTGAAAAACAGCCAACTCCCAAATCCAGGGAAGCCAAAAAAAAAAAAAAAAAAAAACACCCACCAGGAAGAGGGGAACGACAGACCGCAAGGGGAACAACCGCCCAGCGGCACCAACCCGTACAAAACCCCGGGACACAGAACCGTGCTGAAAGGAACCAATGGGCGCCACGGCCAGGATCAGAGAGGAAGAGGAACCCTGGCCCCGCTCCGCCACCGGAACCAGCACAACAGTGCCCAGAGACAAAAACAGGCCAACGCCCAAAGAAGGAGGAAAAACGCAACACGGGCCAAAGGACAATGGAGCAACCATGAAAACAGCCCAAAAGGGGGACGGCCCTGGAAAAGAATCCGGCAACCAAGAGCGAAGACCGACAGGACCCACCAGTCGGAAAGCAGACCGGACCAACAAGCCAGGAACAATGGATCCAAGGCCCCAAAACCACAACAGCAACGGAGACAGGGAACCCACTAACAGACGAACACCAGGAGTGGAACAAAGACCCAAAGAAGAAGAGACGCAACCGCAACCACCAGGTCACGGAGACCCCTCCAGGGCACAACAATACCCAAAACCCCGGGCGATCAACACCCAGGGGCAGCCGCAGGCACATCAGAGGCCGGGAACCAAATGGAACCCAGCCCCCCCACCCGACCATGAAAGGGCCGAGAGGAAGACAGGGCACCACCACACAGACTGTCAGTAGAGGGAGCCAAAAAGCCAAGGAGCCACAGAAAAACAGACAATGGACCAAGGCGCCAGTGCCACGACAGCCGAGGAGAAGACGCAACCCACCGAGTCAAGACAGGAAGGAGCGTCCCCCAGAACCCGTAAACAGCCAAACAACTCCACACAACCCATGAGAACGACCAGCGAAGCACAGGCCGAACAAGAGCCAGCATGCACCCCAAAAGGAGAAGCAGTATATGTGCAGGAAAGTCTGAGACAAAGTCCGCCAGGCGAAAACCGCTAACCCAGAAAACGCGGAATACCCTGCGCAACTGCCGGAAGCCATGCATAAGTCAGGATATCTAACAGGACATCGGCCAGGGATGTACCATCCCAAAAGGGGAATCGACCAAGTCCCCAACATCATCCTCAGGACAACGCACCGCAGGCTCCGGCAGCGCAGACTGGACAGCCGAAATGAGCAACTGCGTAAAAGCACAGAATGAAACATCACCACCTCAGGGCAATATGACAGCATGGGCAGGGTTCGAACCCCTTAACAGCATACAGCGCAGCCCCAGAATCCGCAAAAACGTCATCCACCAGCAGAACCAGGAAATTATGCCGCATGGAAAACAGCCCAAGCAGGCACAGGTGAAGAAGCCCCTTCACACATGGTGAGCGAACCCGAGCAAACCAAACAGGAACTCACCACACAACAAAGGAAGAGCCCAGCAACCTCCAAGTAACACTGCCCCCAATCACCAAATCACGCAACGTGAGACCGGTGAAATGAAAGATAAAAAGGGGCAGCCCTGTAGTCTCCACCCACAGCCTCAGATCAAAAGACCAAGGCCGAGGGGGCCGGACGCTGCACTAGAGCCACAGCGCCGGAACGACCCGGGGCCAGGACACCACGAAAACTCCCCGCCCCAGCCCAGCACATGAACGGGGAGCGTCCCTGACCCCAGAACAGGAGCGCGGCCGACCGGGGGACCGGAGCGGCCGCGCCGAGAGAAAATCACACAGCAAACAATGCAGAAGTATAAAACTGCAAATGAAATACCCACGTGAAAAACATACAGTAAAAATGCAGAAGCATAAAACTGCAATTGAAACACTCACGGCACCGTCCCGAAGAAAATCCGAAACAGGAACCGGGAGCACCAGCGTTCCGACCGCCGTCGGAGCAGAAAAAAAAACAGGCATGGCGGTAGGTGGGATGGGCTTATGTAAGCTTTTGAATACTGGCGTTGTGATTGGCTGGGTGGAGGCAGGACTGCCTCACGTTGTAAGGACTGGGACGGGGAGGACCCATGAGGGGGTAATGAATCTGCAGGCTCAGATTGCTGAAATAAATGTGTATCTTATTTATTTACGAATACGCAAATAATTTGCAGATACCAAAACGTATGCATAATGTTCAAAAATGTGAACTCACCCGTTGGTCACATATTAAAGTCTTGATATTTTCCAAATGTTACCAGCTTGTATATCTTTATGTGACTACTACACTCTTTTCGACATTTTGCGAACTGAAAAGGCACTATGTGAAACGCGTTTCCAAAACAGTACTGTAACTGTGGCTCATCTTACCGGCCACTAGATGGTAGTGTAGCCTTTATTTTCGGAAAAAGGATTAGTGCCATTTTATGTCAAAAATGTTTGTATAGCTGCAGGAGCACTCTCTATGCTAGAACTATTAGTTTCATAAAAGTTATGTTTCTTACATAAATGTCCAGAGGAAAGACGGCGACATTGCCCCTGTCTGAGGTGCTTAAGGATGTAAAATAAGGCAGAGTGGTGTTGCAGGGGGGGGAAGGGGCTAGATGTCATATAGCACATGCAACCCAGAATATTGTGATATACCCATGGAAGTCAATTCAGAAAAATAAAATGCCGGGGGTAGCAGAAGTGACATCACACAATCATTGACGCGCCCGTGACATAGCAAGGCTGGTTGAGATGTCTACTGGCATCCCTTTTAACTGTGCAGAATGCAGCAGCGCTGGGGCTGTGTGCAGGACATGCTGCCTGCTGTGAACAGAAGATTTCGGGTTGCTGGGACTGATAAACCAGCAGCAACAAGCCAATATAGGCTCTGCAGTTTAAAGCAAAAATTGGCAAAGCTTATGGGTCTGACCATAGCAAGTTGGTATGATGGTTAATTTCATTTTTGTTTATTGCAAGCAAATGGCACAAAAAGAAAACAAATGAAAACATGCAGCCACACAAACGTGGCCGCTATGTGGTTGTATTATTATTTTTTAATTAACTGACAAGGCGATTTTACTAGAGACGCCTTTTAAATAACAAGCTTTGCAGCTGTACCATGTATTTTATTGTTGTTATTTGCTAAGGAGACGATAATAAATGAACACCTAAGCAATCACTCAAACGGCAGGCATCTTTAATTTTACAGTTACGCTTACATATGTTATCAGTTTTAAAAGGAGACAGAAAATAAATCACTCATCTTAGCTGAACACCCAAAGTGCAATACAAAAAATAGCTGGTATTCACAATTAATATAAACATAACTAATGTAAATCGCACTGTGAACCAGCTTTATCACTGAAGAGAAAGTCACTCGTGGTGCAGGGAGGCAGAGGGTAGAGTGGCCTGGCTGGTTTCCCCTTGGTATATGCTGTGGTGGGCGGAAGCAAGATCTGTATGGCAATTTAGCAGACAAATGGAGGAAGCCTGCAGGCAAAGCCTTTCTGCATGAATATATACACATTATGTAGAATTAAAATAAAAACATCTGATGCAACTGCTAAAGCTGTCTCAATGGTCAGACTTAAAAATATAACCGGTTTATAGGATTTTCTTGTCTGTTTCAGGTGTACTGCTGAAAACCGGTGCAGTAGCTGCTACCTCGGGAGACCCCTAAATGATGTTCACCGAGATACCTCTGTGGGTTCAGACCAAATTCGTAAGGTTTCATGCCTATGTGGTAGCACATGCAATATTTCTTTATATATTTGGTTTGATACATTTTCTATTCTATTTGCCCACATTTTATTAAAGATCTCAGTTGCCAACTTCTTTGGCACACACTGCATGATGTGGACATAATGAAATGTTAGTTTTGCCTTTAGTAGTACTCTGCATGATATAATACTCTAAGAAAATAATAAAAATAACTTGTGTGAGTGTGGCTGAATTCCTGGTCATTCTTTACATCAAGTCAAAAGGGGAGCATAAACGTTTGTTTTCCATTAGTCAGAAAATATAATGAACATTTTTACCACAAAATATGTTTATTCATGCACTGCAGCATTACTTTGGGCGTTTTCTTGTTTGAGGTCTAGTCATCCTGTTTTGCTACACCTACAAGTCAAGTAAATTAATCTGTGATAACAGGGTTGCATGCTCCTGCCATATTCGTTGGGCGTAGGTCCATAAACCCATAACTCTTAATGGGTTAATTAATAGTGAATCGCCTTACAGCTTTGCACATTCCGTATAAGCATCCTCCCTCACTAAATGGTTGCCCTTACCTGGCCTTCTTAGGCAATGTCATATTGCCTCGGTGTAGTAACTCTGTGTCGGCCCTCAGGTTAAAGTGGCCAAAGGGAACTTATATAGAGTAGTGATGTTTTGTTGAGTGTTCAGAGTGGAAATAAGCATAGTCTGTCCCTCACAGAAAGTGACTACAGAACTGCTGTGCATTCCTTCAATCACTTGAATGGTGTGCCCCCTGAATATTTGATCAACAATATTGATGGGACAGAATATCAAAAATAAAATATAGTCTAGCAAGTAAATCTATATTTTCTTTACCCAATTTCAGCTGTGGATCTAGCAGTACATGCATCTTCTAGGTACATAGGTGTGGGGTAAGAAGTAGTAAATCTATACTTCCCTATATGCACTTACCTTTCAATCCTGTTCTCGATATTAGTATGCCACGATATTGTTGATGTCGATACTCAGTGGTACAATCCATCTGGATGGTGGAAATGCCCTGCTCTATGGCCTCCCAGGCTCCAAAATGCCCCCCCCCTTTAAGGGAACATACACGCTATAGTATGACTCATCGCAATATGTGATCACATCAACCCCATCCAGATGGAATTCCACTAGCTTACTTTGCAGACTCGCACCACCTTCAAAACCATCTGTATCATTTATCAAGACATCTTTTACTAAGCCTGTCTGGCTAACAAACTCACCATCTTGGGTGGCAGCAGTGAGGACACCATCAGGCTGGAGACGATGTTTGTCCCCTGTGCAATGTAAGTGGTATGTCTCGAAGCTGACACTTGCACCTGAATAGGGCTGTGCCTGTCCCCACACAAAGAGCTGCATTACCCCCTGTAGTGTGTCTGGAGCCAGGGCAGGGATGTTGTGATCTTCAAAGGCCTCTTTGAGGTCTCCCCACTTCAAAGGCACAATTGAGTATAAGTACTGGACCCTCGACACCAAAAAAGGAGAACTTTGCTGGTACCAAGGACATTCTGCCTGGAAGAAGAGCTGCTGTGCTGTAGGAGGGACTGCCACTTTCCTACCTGCATTGCTGTGTTGACCTCAGGGGCGTAGCTAGGCCTTAGGCTGCCCGTGGCGACCCCTGCGTTTGCCGCCCTCAGCAAAATGATAGAAGAGTGGGGGGGGGGTGGTAGCGGCCGCGGCCGATTCTTGCGGCCGCAGGTAAGAGCGGGGGAAGCGGGGCCGGCTGCCGCCCCATAACTCGTGACGCCTTGGGCGGTCCGCCCCCATCGCCCCCCCCCTAGCTACTCCACTGGTTGACCTGCTGCCTTCTCATGACTGTACTACAGGAGGGACTGCCACTTTGCAACTTGTTCTGCTGTGTTGGCCTGCTGCTTCTTGCCTGGGAGTGAGAGGGACTGGACCTGCTCTCTATATCCTTGATCCCAAGATTCTCCTAGGGCTTGCCTCCAGTTTTCTGAAGTCTCAGGGACACAAAAGACTTCTTGCAACTCTGCCGGATTTTGCCATCTGTGAGTTCTACCTTTGTCTGAGCAGCCCCCTCCAGTCCAAGGCCTCAGAAGTGGGTTCTGCAGCTGTTTTTCTGCAAAAACCGGCACACCCATTCAACTGTGTGAGGGAAAACCGATGCATCGCACCCAGACACCGAGCCGAATTGACGACGACATGGGTCCCGACTGCAAGGCTCGACAACACAGCACCGTTTGACATAGTCTGCAAGGCTCGATGACGACGCAGCACGGAACCTTCAACACAGTCTGAAAGGCTCGTCTCCGATGCAGTGACCCGAATGTGGGGAAAATTGCAACGCATCTTGTGCTCGACATAGACGCTTTGTTCCATACAAGATATTTTTCCAGCAGGCCCTTTGTGAGTTCTCTAGCTGGCCTGTTCTCCATCGCAGTCGGCCTGAACTTTGAATTTGTCCCGGCCCCTCGTGACCTCAAGTAACCTTTTGACTGCTAGTGACTTCTAAGCACCGTTTTTCACATTTAACCCATTAAGTGCGCCCGGCCAACGGCCGACGCGAGCACTACCTCGCTAGTGCTGCGCACGTCCGTTGGCCGACGCGGCCCCGCCCACTCAATAGAACTCCCGCACCGCAATTTGCGCCGCGGTTAAGGAGTTAATCTTTAAAAATGAATCTCGAGTTCTACTTATTGGATTTTTGTTGTTTTGGTCAGGTTTTACTCAGATAAATATTCTCTATGTTTCTAAACTGGTGTGGAGTCTTTGTGGTGTTTTACTGTGTTGCTTTACTTAATGTTTTGCACAAATACTTTACACATTGCCTCTTAAGCCTGACTGTTCTGTGCCAAGCTACCAGAGGGTGAGCACAGGTTAATTTATGTTTTGTATCAGATTTACCCTGACTAGGATTGTGGTTCCTACTTGGACAGGGTGCAAACATCTGCCAAATAGAGCACCAATTTCTAACCTGAGAGGTCTAACAGCTGGTTTCAAACTAGATCTGCATAATGACTATCAGACTCAAGTTACCTCTACCTGTAGATCTGAATGTTGCTGCAGGAACAATGTGTAACAGACTCTGTTGACAGTCCTGAACAGGCCAAGAATGTTATTTATACTGAGCGAGGGTAAGGGGGATAGAGATATGAGAGAAGGCACACAGTTATCAAATGGACTCTTAGGTGTTCTGCAGTCTATCACGAGTGATAACACATATACTAAACAGAACACAAGACTACTGTTACTCTCTGCTCATACATCAATTTTAATTGCATGCAGTTCTTTCTTTTTCGTGGATTTCACATAAGTGGTAACATTCTACAGAAACTGAAAAAATACTTCGAGTCACTCAGGAACAGATGCATTATAGATAACTCTCAACATATCATGGCACAGTATCTTTGTCTTGCTAGAACCAATGGACTCTTTGAGGCTTGTCCTGTTCTGTAGTCCTACACACAGTTAATTAAGCCCCACAACTTGAGGCACCAAATAGAAACTCAATATTTGTAAACAACATTTGAAAGGCCCAAGAGAAAGTTGTTACAGCACTACTTAGAAGGGGAGGTAGAGTTCCAGTATGTAGGTGCCAAGGGTCAGTTCTAGAATCAGTTTCACAATCCAAACAAATAAATCTAACTTGTTCTAGCTAATCACTAACCTGAGGCCTCTGAAGATGGTGTGGGAGGAGGTTGAAGAATTCCAAGAATGTAAGGAAATTATTTGATGGGAAGCTGAATAAGTTGATCTAACCTGCACAACAAGCGGGAAACATTTGAGATGATTAACTCAATGCCTGGCTTGAATATTCAGACATATAGAGCACACTCTAACCCTGGGAGGGTATCCTGGCGCGGAGCAGATAAGTCTAGCCAAACCTATGGTCTATTGGGACTACTTGAAAAGTCAGGTCTTAAGCTACTTGCGGAATTCAAGCAGCGAGGAGGAGGCTCTTATTTATAGCCGCTGGTTGTTTGATGCTTTAGGAGCGATGTAGAAGGCTCGACCACTGGGTCTGGTTTTTCGTATGTGTGGGGTATGAGAAAGTAGGAATCTAGACAAGCGATTGTTTAGGTATGCTGGGCCAGTGTTATGTAGTGCCTTAGAAGTGTGGGTGAGGAGTTTGAACTGTGCTTGTTTGAGTCTAGGGAGCCAGAGGAACTCCTTCAGGTGTAGTGTGATGGGAGCGCAGCGTGGTATTGTGTCCAGGTGTGGCTTTTATAGACTATGGGATGCTTGGATTCTGCAATAGAATATCAATTACCGGGATTCTCAAATCCCAGCATCCTTAACTCCTGTGGTAGATCCTTTAATCCCACTGTGGCCTACCATTCAGATGGGCTTTACTGTCCTAGCTTTTGGAGTGCCTCATGGTGACAAGATTGGCTGTGCTGCTTATTGGGGGTGACAACTGGGCAGCACACATGTAGAAGCCACACCCTGAGTGGTAGGACTCCTTTCACACCAGTGTGGGCAACATTCTAAGTGGCAATGCTTTGAGCAAGAGGTGCCAAGAATGCCCAGGACAAGAGGTGGAGGGGAGTGGGTGTGGGTACCTATGGCAAGCCATGACCGTGGCAAAAAAATAATGGCCTGTAATGCAGCCCACATAATTTCAAATGGTGGAGATTAATTCAAGCATAAGCCCTCTAGCACGGGTCCTGACCAGGACTGTATCTCCCCTTCAGCACTACTCCAAAGTCCCTATTGTTTTTTAAACTTTCTATTTCTCGTTTACCAGTTATTATACATCCTTGGTAATCAAATTAATCACTATCTCCATGAATGGTTTTCCATTTATCCATTTTACTCCACAAGGTTCTTCACAAGCATTACCCCCATTTTTTATTTCTCTAAGCAAGATACCTAAAGTGTGACCAGTATGCTTAAACATGGGCCCCGTTCTCACTGTGCCACTGGAATCAAGTTGTACCTCACGGACAAGGCCCAAAAGGCTTATACCATTCTGGGGTTGCTTATGTTTCTATCTGGATAGATCCTGACCTGGCAGTTCAGGCTGGACTGTTCATACTGGAGTTAGACCAAGACTTTTTTGCATATGGCTGGTCTCTGTCTAGCATAGCATAGTGGACAGAGTAATTACCCATGTCTGAGATTTATTCAAGCGCTCCACCCATCACATTGTTTCCCCCAAAAGAATGATTCTCAACCAATGGTAATTAGTAAGCACCGCATTCCAGACCATCTTTCTTTTTAGCTTGTTTGTGTTACTACAGAGAGGAACAAACCACATGCAAAATCAGTCTTGACCCCACCTCACAGGGGATGGTTAAGACTAACTGCCAGGTATGTGCCCCTTTAAATGGGAGCATAAGCAACCCATGACCAGTTTCCTCCTTATTGGGTCTCATTTGTGAACTGCAGTTTGAGTCCTATGGCCTAGTGATCGCAAGGCCCACATCTGGCTAAAATGCATCTTAAAAATATCTTACTCATTTATGTCTGAGGAACTGTAGGCAATCATGGCATGGCTAAGAATATTGGTGGCTGCAAAATACTGTATTTTCCCATACTGTTTTTGCAAACTCCAACACAAATAAAATCTAAAATAATACAATAAAATAAATAATAGAACAAACTAACTCAAGATCCTGATGTAACTAAGAAAAATGCATTACACCTGACCTGAAATCCTGTGAAGTTAAATACACTAAGTAAGTACATCTTGTACTTCCTCATCCCAAGAGAGGTGTTTTTATCTCAATTGCTAATTGGGATAAAGGGGTTTGAATTTTATCCCATAAGAGTATAGCTGGTTGGCTGCCTGTTTTTGATGCGACTGACAAAATGGTTCCATTGTAGACATAGGTGCCCCTGATGGGATCTCTGAGACCAGAGAGGCAAAAAGACATGAGACTCAAGAATCTCTGCTCATTTCCAGGGAATCTGAAGTAAATATAGTGATCTGCAGAACATGATCAAGCCTATCCCATGAAACTAACTTCCTCACCTTGTCCATGGCCGCACCTAGAAAGTATCTTCTAAGTTGGCACCATAGAGGGCTTGTTTTCATTGACAGAGAATCCCAAATTCTGCAAAATGGCGATGGCATTGTGTGCGTGGTCAACAGATGTCATGCCATTGCCTGGATTAGCCAGTAATCTACATAAGATTACCATAACTGCATCACCATCTTGCAAAGGGAATGGTCAAAAGTTGGAAATGTCACCTCTCACCACCATGGTAAACCTGTTGTAGTTTGTGGCACCCACAAAAGGGGATGTAAAATGTGCAACCTAAAGTGCTTGAAGAACCAACCAGAACCGGACCTGTTTCTAAGTGCCTGAAGGATATGCCAGAGAGCGTCCATTTTTGAACATCTATTTTCTTAAAAGCAGGTTTAATAATTGATGATCTAATGAGTCTAATGTGCTCCCGTCTTCTTGAGTGTCAAAACATATCTTGCAGAGGATCTCTCAATTTAAAGGGGTTTAGATGGGAGATCTAATTTAGAGATCAGCTGCTTCTGTGAGAGTGAGACACCACACCTTAGACTCCTTTTACTAGTGGTATTGGGGTGCACGAGAGCAAAAATTGCATGTGCTCTCCTAAAGGTCACAATCCATACATCACAGCCGTTCAGCATGAGCGTCTCACAAATACCCGTTTCCACCAATTGGTGCAAAGCTTGAACCAGAATGATTTACGAGGAGCAATAGTCTATAAGTCACACCACTAAAAATGCAAAAACAATACTCATCAGCTCTGGATATAGTGTCACAGTAACTGATGTCGCAGAGTCCTTTGGCGGGTTATGGCCCTGCATCGCCACACCTCAGATGTCAAGTGTATTTTGAGGTGCACAGAGCCAACTGGTGGTGGGAAATCAACATTGCTACAATTTTTTAATTTATTCTGAAGCCTAGAAATAATACTCCGTGTGAAGGAATTCTCAGTTGTTTTGGTCGCCTGCTCATTCTCACACTTCTGCAGAGAGAGAAAGAGAGGGAAAGAAGGATGAAAAGAGGAAGTAAGTTATAAAAAAAAAAAAAAAAAAAAAAAAAGAGAAAGAAGAGTGAGTGAGCAAGAGAAAGAGGGGATAAGAGAAAGAAAAAAAGAAAGAATTCTCACTGCAGGTGATAGCAGTTCTTTTGGGGACTAATTAGAAGGTGTGGTTTTGGTCAGGGTTTGACACCGGGAACACAACAAACATACAGGACAAAGAAAAAACCCTGCTGTGAGTCATTGATACCTTTCTGATATTGCTGCTTCAAAGTGTTGCTCCGAGGCAGGAGAAACAAAAGCGACATCGTGCACCAAACTTATACTTCGATGACGTCACAGGATTGATTTCTCGTCAAACTTTTAGCCTCGCATCATCCTTTAACTCGGTGGCATAGCAAGAGTGTCAAGCGCCCATAGCCAGCAAGGAAAAAGCCCCCCCACACCCATCAATGAATAAATAGTAAAAAACAAACATAATTAGGGTGCAGCAGCTCCTCACACCACTGGATACCACATGCCACTGCATCTGCTTCAGGATTCATAACTACACTCTTGCTTCTACTTGCTGCTGATGGGTTAGAGGAAGGACATGCAAGATGGAAACCTCTTCCTGTTTACTCAATTCATAGCGCTGCCTTCATGCCCCCCTTATAGTAGGGGTAGCAAGGGCAGAGCTGGACAACCCCCTCACTAACTTGCATGTTGAGATGATCTGGTGTCTCGTAACAGAAAGGCTCGCCCACTCTCTAAATTTAACAAGCATCTAAATCTGGGTGGGACCATTTTGGAGTTTGTGGCCCAG
Source organism: Calotriton arnoldi (assembly GCA_963921515.1). Classification (NCBI taxonomy): domain Eukaryota; kingdom Metazoa; phylum Chordata; class Amphibia; order Caudata; family Salamandridae; genus Calotriton; species Calotriton arnoldi. The sequence continues at coordinate 5,940,771 of CAWUFW010000112.1, read as the reverse complement.
GCCAAACGGACCTCCAGCTTCAACTTCAGGGGACGCCACGCTTTTTGTTGGACAGGACTCAACCTTACAATAGGTCCATTAACTTCGCTTTTTTTCCATTTTGAGTCACAGCTCGAGGAGAGCCTGTGCAGATGCAATGCAGGCAGGTTACAAATGAAGGTGAAAGCGAAAATCAGAATGAAGTACTTTAATTGGGGTCATTGTAAAACGGGAACTCGCTGATGATATCGCCCCCCTCCGTTTGGATTCTGTCGTACACCCACTTTCGGTTACACCGACATTCAGGTCCACATTTTGTAGAGTTGCACTTTGGGCATGGATAGAAGCAGCCCTTGCAGTCCTCCTCGAGACAGTCACACAAATCTCTGCTGTTGAAAAGAAGCTTTCCACGTCTGTCGTACTTTTTCAAAACTCTGGAAAAAAGTAAGAACAAGGTTTATAAAAGTGTTTATTCAAAATGAAACTCAAAATATAAATCAACTACTGCATGTATATTTTTGCATTTCGTTGGAAACGCTCAAAGATAACATAACTGACAGTACCTGAGATTTAGAAGAAATAAAACAATTGTAAACAGCAATATTGTTACACAACAGTGGGATTTCTTTTTATATTTTATGGCTTGAAGTCCATTATGTGTTGCTTGCAGGAAGTATAAAATGGTTTCTTTACAAAGGTAGATGTTCAAATGAGTTTCTTCAATATGGCAGCACTAACCAAAAGGGCCTAGCTGAAACCTTAAAGAGAGGAGGGTAAAGTTATCACAATACTTCACTTTCATACAGCATACTGTTAGGCATTCATTTCCATTCAAACTGAATTTCAGTTCAAATGCAAGAGCATCACTAGGCCACCACTAAAGAAATTTGATGGAGTAAGAGTGAGAGTCAAGTAACACAATGTGAGCTGGAAAGACAGAAGCTATAGCCTTGGGTATAGGTTTTGTGGAAGGCTGAAGGGAGGACCCCAGGGCCGACACTAAAACAAAATGAAATGTGGTCAATGCAAGTTGGAAATGTGAACACACATTGGTGCTTGTAGCAACAATGTGACATTCCACCTTCTGGTAGAATCCTAGGCAGGCACCTACTATTGCCCTGCCTAAGAGCTTGCCCTGGATTATATAGCCTCTCAGTTTATTGTGGGTCCTGGATTGCTATATTCTGCTATTAAGATTTTTCTTGTTCTGTCAAGATCTAGAGAACTTTCAGACTCCACATCTCAGACAAAAATGTATGTTAAAAGCTGGCAAGGAGAGGCCCCTGCCAAGGAGAAACAAAGGTTTCCTAAACGTTAACAAGCGCCTTAGTTTGAAAAAGCAGGTTGAGTAAAAAGCTGCTCTAGGTAGAAATGGAACTAGATCATAAGATGGCAGATGTCTGCTGTAAATCGGTGGTGCTTCTGCCGGGCCAAACTTAAGGTTGCTTTATCCCATTCAGAGAAGGGTGAACCACAGGGTTTCAAACAGCAGAGCCTTAGTTGGCTCCGCCATTGGAAATCTTTGACCTGATGGTCCGTCCACTACATTAAAGAAAGATTCCTGCAGGTCTTGATAATTGATTTTTTTATATTTTTCAAAAACAAGCATTAGCTTTGGGAGTTTATTCTTGGAAATCATAAAGTTTGCTGAGCATGCACAATAAACATGGTGTGCCTTTGGCACCCATTTTTAGCCCAAGAAAAATAGAGCCCTATTCTGTAGTGTGTGCTAAACCTCCTACAGGGAGGGGGAAAAAGTGCTGGCTTTTTAAAATAACCCTCACCCACCAGGGTTACCCCTTGGTGGCATACTTCATCATAGGGTTCTTCCCGTTCTGCTGCGGAATGGGTCGTGCTGCTACCTGCGAAATACACAGGAGCACCGAAGGGTATTCACTAGATGATGGTAGAGGTGGAGTTGGAGGTTTTTTTATGTGAATTAAAAATACCTGCCTGGTAGGAAAGTTATGCTTTATTCCCTCCTCCAGACTGTATGGTTAAAAAGGGATTAGGTTTTGATGACCCTTCTTTCTACACAGTCTACATGTTTCAAGCCACTCTTCCCAGTAGCTATCTTCAGGACCAAGAATCTCATTCCAGGATTCCACTCCTGATCAGATTTTATAATTATCGCTAAGTGTAGCAACTTCACACACTCTGAATGCTCAGATAAACATTTCACCTACTTGGTGCTATAGTCGGTCATACATCTAAAAAGCAAACGTTTTGCTCCATAGGTCCTCCGGTGGCAAGGCGAGCCTGTAGTCACACTTACATCAAAGTCTCTCCTCAGCTAATTGATCTGAGAGCACATTGTGCTTGTTAAGAGTTGGGTGTTGTCAGTGCGAGAATGAATCAGTCGATAAAAGGCATATTTTCTATTAAGGAAGTTACAGATTAGTAGTTTGGTTAGTTTGTGCATGTTCGGAGCTGGGGTTTATTGGTTATTAAATTGCTTCCTTAACGGACATGATAAAGAACAAACTCATTAATTTAAATGTACGAAATAATTAATAACTAAACAAGGACTCCAAAATGTAACTGTTCCCATTGGAAAACAGTAAAATATTGAATTATCAGTTAATCATTAGCAAGAGTGCCAAGTAACGACGTTAGAGACCAAATTAATTTGGTTGATCCTGGCCTAAGATAAAACACAGGGAAAACCCAATTAGCTTAATTTTTAGATGTACTGATTTTTCTACTATGAAATGGTGCTATGCAAGTTTGCTAAATTTCATCCACTCAAGATCTTCATGGTCTGGATGAATGAAAAAATGTGGCTGTCTAAAGAAAGCAACAAAAAAACCTAGAAAGATCATCTAAAGAGAAGCAAAAAAGATGAGGGTTAAAGGAAACTGCACAAGGAAATACATCAGAATATCTATTGTACTTCTTAACAAAGGGTAATTAGAATGTTTACACTTAATCTATCCTGTAAGGAGAACCGATTTGTAAGTGAATTAACCTCATGCAAGTTGTGTGATTGACTTACTTGACCACTTAAAAGTATTCCTCCAAATATTTGCCAAAGCACTCTCCCTATTTAATGGATGAGATGCAAGCGCGTGGTTAGTTATTAGTTTTCTCGCTGCACGTATATGCTGGGATTTTAAACTGCTGTGACTTTTACAATATATGTAACTGCTGTCTCTATTGGCATCGTGTTATTTTAGAAATTATATTTTTAAAAACGGAACTTTTTACTGCTTCTTACTGCTGCTATATTCGCTGCTCCTGCTACATTTAGTCACTTTAGTCACTTTATTCAACGCTCCCTTGATGTGCTGGTGTACTCGTATGTCAGAGCGAGTCACCGGAAGCGACGCCATCTTGGGTAGCGCTCTAGTTGTTTATTTGCACTCTCCCTATTTAATGGATGAGATGCAAGCGCGCAGCGCGCGTGCGCAGCGGGCGCGCCAAAGGCAAGCCCGTCTGCGCCCGTCCGCGCTCTGGATGCGCTCAGCGTCAGCCATGCTGCTTTAAGGGCCTCCCGTTTGATCTATTCTAGAGATGAGCTTATCCGACTTGATACTCGGAGAGACAGGAACATGTTGAATGAAAATGGCACTGACGGTAAGAGTTTTTTAAAGAAAGCTATATCTGAAACGCTCAACTGTGGATTGATTAATGTTAGATCCCTGGCTAAACATCATCTAGAGATCTATACATTATTAGAAGATTATAATTTCGATGTCCTGTTTCTTACAGAAACTTGGACACGAGTAGATAGAGAAGTTGAACTAGGCTTAGCTTGCCCCCTAGGTTATAAAATTTGCCATAAACCTAGAATGGATGGGGGAGGAGGAGGAGTAGGATTTATTTACAAAGATAGCTGGAACCTCACCCCATTTTGTGTGGAGGATATTCCAGGGATAGAATCACTGGGGTTCTCACTTAAGAATACCAGTGGTACTTTATGCACTGGCTTACTATGTTATAGACCACCTGGTGGAGCTGCCCATGGTTATCAAGAGTTGTTTGATGCGATATATGATTTATCACACTCTCACTCTAAACTATTGATCCTTGGAGATTTTAATCTCTGGGAGAATGGTACCCTTGATACAGCGTTTAAAGAGCTCTGCCAGGCTTGTGAGAATGTTAACCTTCAACAGTTGATATTGCATCCTACTCATCAGAAGGGCCATGTGCTTGATCTTGTCTTTTCTGGTGAAAAAGACACAACTATAAAGGACATACTTCCGCTATGTTGGACAGACCATTTCTTGGTGGTTTTCTCCTTAAAAATAGCTAATTGCCTAAAACAAGCTGCTTATATGACCGTTACTCGAACGAGTAGAGAATGGTCTAAAATACTAAAACTGGCGGATCTTCCCCGGTTGGTTGATGACAGAGTTGCTATTTATGACTCAGTAGAGCTGAACTACCTGAATCTATGTCACCAAATCACTAATACGTTAGATCAGTTAGCCCCTTTGAGGAAAGCTAAAAATCGTAAAAACCCTCTGCCCCTTGGTATAATGAAGAGCTAAGATTGATGAAAACTAGCTGTAAACAAGCGGAAAGGAAATGGAGGAAGAATTACTTAGAGATAGATAAAGTAGCCTTAAAAAATAGGCTCTACACCTATAAAGAATCGATAGGCAAAGCAAAGGCCAAATACCTTGAGGAGACCATCTTACATTCAGCTAATAAATCTCAAACCTTATTTAGCTTAGTAAGAGGTTTGTCCAATCCAGACTGTGCAAAACCTAAAATTCCAGCAGAGCAAGAACTATGTGATGAATTGGCTGTCTTTTTTGAGGAAAAAATCAATAAAATTTTAAATGGATTTCAGTCCTCTACGGATGATGATGTGCTCCAGGCTACTGATAATGACACTTTAACAAACTGTGACATAAGTGGAAAAGAACATATGACATTCTTGGATCAATTCCAAATTCCCTCACAAGAGGAATTTAGTGTAATTGCAGCCGGCATTTCTTCCGGCTCCCCTATGGACCCACTCCCACATAAGTTCTGGAAACTGTTTGGTAATGAACTTTTTCCACATCTGTATCAAATTTGTTGCCAATCCCTAACTAATGGAGTAGTACCGGATTGTTGGAAAAAGGCGGTGGTTTCTCCACTGTTAAAAAGGCTACACTGGATCCCCAATGCCCTTCCAGTTACAGACCCATCTCTCTGCTACCGTATCCGATTAAGATCTTGGAGAAGGTAGTGAGTAAATCTCTCTCAAAATTTGTGGAGGATAATGAGTTGCTGGACGAAGTCCAATTTGGATTTCGCCCCGCACATGGAACCGAGACTGCCGTGGTGGCAGTCTTGGATGACCTGCGAATGAGGGCCGACAGTGGTCAGACAGCCTTTTTAGTGCTGCTTGACATGTCGGCCGCATTCGATACGGTTAACCATCGAATCCTGATTAAGAGAGTAGTGGAGATGGGTGTTACGGGTAGGGCTCGGGACTGGCTGCATTCTTTTCTTTCTAATAGGCAGCAGGCAGTGACTTTGTCGTCATTTACCTCTCAGAATAGAGATGTTAAACATGGGGTCCCGCAGGGCTCGGCTATTAGCCCGATTCTGTTTAATCTCTATCTTCGACCACTTATTATTTTAATTAAATCATTTGGCATTGATGTCATAAACTATGCGGACGACACTCAGCTCGTCTTTTCTATTGAGGGCAACAAAGCAGTGCCCCTAGAAAAATTTCATAAATGTATGCATAGAACAGCGGAATGGCTGAAAGAGAACTCACTGCAATTTAATGGTGAAAAAACTGAAATCCTGTGGTGTACTGCAGGCAAAATTCAGCGACCATTCCCAGTAGATTTCTGGCCTGGTCCGGCCAACAACTCCGTATTGCCCGCTAGTTCAGTGCGCAATTTAGGAGTGATGCTGGATAGCAATTTACAACTAGATTCTCAGGTGAATAAAACGGTGAACACTTGTCTTTCTCTGCTCCGAGCTCTTCGGAAGATCCTCCCGTTTTTACCTACCCTTGCTAGACCTCAAGTGGTGCGGAGTATAGTTTTAAGCAGACTGGATTATTGTAATGCACTCCTTTTAGGTGCTCCAGCATCCCTGATAATAAAATTGCAAAGAGTCCAGATCATGGCGGCTAAGTTGGCATTAAATCGACCGCGTAGGGCCTCATTGGCGTTAAAGGACCTACATTGGTTGCCCATCGCGCAAAGAGTCCAATTTAAGGCACTTTGTATTGTATATAGGGCAATACATAAAACTGGACCTAAATTGCTGCAAAAGAAATTTGTATGGTATTCTCCTGTTAGATGCTTGCGCTCTTCTTCTGCTAATCTGGTTTGCGTTCCCCATGTTAGTAAAGTGCGAATGGGTGGCAGATCTTTTAGCTTTACAGCATCTAGACTTTGGAACGCTTTGCCTCCGGAAATCAGACAACTGAACACCTTGTCACGCTTCAGGAAGGAACTGAAAACCAGACTGTTTCCTAGAAACTGATTCCTGCCTATCTTAGTTTAGCTACGCGCAATGGATGATTGGTAACTTAAGCGCCAGGATACCCTTGGGGTGGCAGCTGCGCTATACAAGTGTACCTTACATTACATTACACACTTAATCACATTATGACAGTGCTTAATTTGTATAAGAATGAGTGCTGATGCCTTGAAGCTCTGCTCAGAAACCCGCGGATGGTGCAATTAAATGTCTGCGCGCCCAGTGCCAAGGCTGCACAGTCTCTTTAATCTGATGCCTCTTAATCCACTACCAGGCACTCCCTGCCCCTTTATCTCACTCTTGCAGGTTCCTTCTTCCTTTATGATGGGTTTTCTGCAGTGCTTAATTTGAGCCAGTGGTTTCCAGTGCTCGGCACCGGCACTCATGACAGACTGCTACATGATGGCCTGTTCATCTAATTTAGAGATCAGCATGATAAGTTGTTTATTAGTTCAATATACATTAAAAATGGCTAATACCTGCCGCCCCCGCTATGATTATAGCTTTTGGTGCCTGGAATAGCATAAAATGTCACACCTGTAGGTGTATGATGGTTAGTAGTTGTGTCGGTACTGTCACTGGCAGCACTGGTAAGGGCAATGGGTGGTACAAGCAGCAGTGGCCTCCTCACAAAGGCCTTGGCACTTATTGATTTACAAATTAAGCACTGCATTATCTCTTCCATCCAATTGTAATCTTTGCACCAAGGGACTAATTGAACACACTTACTTGTTGACAGAAAAATATTGGTTCATCTTCGACATACGAGCCCTCTTTTTCTGCCGCCTAGTTTCAGGGTTGAAATCTGCCACTTGGGGTCCTGGGTTTTGAAATGCAAGACATTTCAGTTGTCTTTCTATTTGTTGCTATAAAATAAACAGGCAAAACAAAACTGTTAAAGCAAGACATTTTTAAACAGAGGATTTGGGTACCATATATTTTACAGATGTTTACCATTGTAGGCTGGCAACTGGGATACTCTTTACTTACTTGTGTGGCTGCCATCTGTACATTTTTATAGTTAAATACCAACAAATAGGAAAATCAACGCAGTAGTCCGAGAAAATCAAAATGAAAAATACACACAACAGCAATATTACTCATATTTAAATGTACATCAGAACTATAAGAGTCTACTTGATTAAAATGGTTAACTTCCTAGGCATGTTTGCAATACTAACTAACCTTGAGAGGGATGAGGGGTTACAAATGGGACTTCTACAACACATACAAGCACTCTGCCAAACAATCAGTTCCGACAATGTATAAGCAACTTCATTAAATTATTTAGGCCAGAGATGCGGGAGAAGAACAGTAGATTTTGGTAATCAGTATGATGCCAAAACCAGGGGTACCAAAATTACAAGTAGGTAACTTAGCCATAGTGGGATCACATCTGGGTCACTCACGACACTCAAATTAGCAAACTAGAACGTAAGCCATGGTGGCAGGAGAGACCAATGCCTAGTTTTAGGTTAAGGGGTTGTCAGAGAATAGTGCCTACTTTAAAGCTTGGGATTTAGCACATTAGGACACGGTCACAATTCTACTTTTGCTCCTTTACAGTGATCAATGCACATGAGGGCCACTCTTTTGTTCTCCGGCACTGTGAGATGCTAGACTCAATCTAGAGGGTTATGGAGGTGAGAGCCTGGTCTGCTATCAGAATCACGACCATCAGAGACAAACAGCCCATGAGAAAGACCACACTGCATATTAAACAGTAAGTAAGCACAACCCTCTCATGAAATGCAGATTATGAAGAAAATGCGCATAAGGGAGACATGATAAAAAGGAGGAAAAAGGAACTGAAATTCTGACATGAACTATAGATGGGGTTTGAAACGCCACGAGCCTTGGTAAAAATAAAAATAAATTTAAAAAAAGCTGTCTGTCTGGTTTAGAATCAAACATAGCCTGGATTTCAAAAATTCAAATGTGGAGTGGGAAGGTTCCAACAAGGTCATCTTTGAAGTCCAAAGGTTTAGATCACAAGAAGACACAGAATAAAAGTCGGTTGAACAGAAACACTGATTATATATTGAACATCGTTAGAAGATCATTTACCAACAATAGTAGTTATGTACATTAATTTAAAAATCTTATTTATTTTAATCCTTATATCTAGAATTACCTTGCCTCAGAACATCACTGACCATGATCTTCATGGACCCAGGCTTGTGGGGTATCCAATATAAATAAATGGTACATGGTGATCTATGGTGTGGGCAGTTGCTGCTGGAGCAACAGAGTAAACTTCCTTCAGTAAGCATGGGCCTTTGGTGAAAGTTAATAGGCAGGATTTTAGGGCATTTTACCATCGTAGATTGTATAGACTGCCTTCAATATCCTCTGGAGCAACATTCAAATTTAACGGCTTTGTGAGAAGGACCTACGTTTCAAGAAATAGCTATTTACATGGGTATGGATTAGGACTATTTGGATGGAGGAACATAGCTGTCAATGGAGTTGTGATGTCAATGCCAAATTGTGTGTGTCCCGTCCCCCAATGTGTGCGTTTCCACTTACTACATTTTTGAGGTCATTGCAACCAATTTCTTATTTACTAGTGATAACAGAATAGTAATGCTTCCACATGAAAATCCAAGCAAATCACATTTCACTGCATAGTACTACTGCTAAGCACTTAATAGAGTGGCAGAAATTCATTTTCTCATTTGGTGCTTGCGCTTTCCTTCCCAGCATGGATTTAACCCTACTGTCAAAGAAAAAACTATAGGCGGCGTAGGGAATTTTTCACACAATATTTGCTCTCCCACATCTCCATTATTTAACACTGCATAGAAGAGGAAAGATTATAGCCTTATAGCCCGCTGCCGAGGGCTATACCGGCTGTTAAAGGCCCTGATCCCGAGTTATAGGCCCGAGCCGCAGGCGAGGGCTTATAACGAGGGAGAGGGCCTTTAACAACCGGTATAGCCTGAGGCAGAAGGGCTATAAGGCTATTAGAACATTCCACCCACTAAGGGTAGAATGTTCTAAATTAAAAATGGAGAAACAAAAAGACAAACATTGGAATGTTGGAGCACTGGGCTTATACCAGCCATTATAAGCCCAGAGCAACTTCATTGTCTTCAATGGAGCTCCCAACATTCCAATGTTCTAATAGGCCTTAATATCTAGAAGGAGTTTCTGAATGTCACAAATGAGTGGATGTTCATCCAATTCCTAGTGGCCACGCCCATACCAAGTCACAGGGCAACACCCATGTTTCCATTCAAACCTAAGTTTACAACTGCGGAAAACCTGCTGCATTGAAAGATTTTCCACGGTGAGGTCTTCACGGGATGTGAATCTTTATAGACCTATGTTTTTGTGCACCCATATAAAATATAGGCGTGCAACACATTTTGTTAATTGGACATTACTATCGGTGCAGTTTCCAGCAGCCGGGAATCATTAACATATTTAAACCTACCTTCGAGGCCCTGATGACATTAAAGTGAGATACAACTAAAAAAAAAAAAAAAAACAACATTAGCACACCAATAGTTTTGGCCCTGGCAAGCATTTCTTTTTCTTAGAAGCATATGGCTCAAAAATAAAACGAACGAACCCCTTTCTAGTTTTAATGATCACATAAAATAGGATTATTGGTGCTTTGAAAACGTTCTATTGACATTGAATTGTTTTAACCTGAAAACGTAGTTTCAACACCAAAGGATGACTAGAAATATAAAACTAAAAAAAGCAAGAATGTAAAGAAAAAATTGACAATGTTAAATACTAGCCAAACAATCCATGCCACTATAGTGCACTTCTTTTTAGGTGGATGTGATCAGGAAAATGCCATTACTGCTTGTACAAGAGACAGTGGTGGAAGTTGGCTGACCACCTGTCCCATGCTATATGTTGTAGTGGTCGAGAGCAAAATGTGAACGACAGTTGACCAGACAAGAGGACGATGAGAGCTGACCCATACCAGCCACTATGTACATATATATATGCATTTTTTTAATGATTTGTCTTTTATTACTTGAGGCTGGTGAAACAGCTAAAACTGTATCTAGGCCAGACCTAATGAAATGCTAGCAAGAGTGAAAAACATGGGCATTACTGCATTTCCTTCTTACTGAGGAAATTGATATTCTGTTTGTGGCTTCTCTACTTGAAATGTCCTCCAAACGAAGGAAGTGAAACATTTTCTGTACTGGTCTTCACAATGGCCCAAGAACAATTTCTAAAAATAAATAACTACCCTCTAGTAATTCACAGCTCTGATTGCCCACAAAACTAAACAAAGTTTCAGGTAGTTATGGATGCCATGTGCGAGCCATACAGTGGCTGGATGCCTAGGTAAACCCGTCCAAGAATAGGATGATGGCTTTAGATACATATGCAGCTGTACTGGACTGTCACTGCTCTTTCCATGAGGCTGGTAATCTTCTGTTAGCAAGGGTTGTTTAGTTGAGGAAAAGTTTGAAAAAAAATACTCTAAAGGTGTTCTCAGAGTATCCAAATGAAAATATGCACTTCAACAGGACAGGCAATTCATTACATGCAAGTCCTAAGAATTGAAACAAGCAGTGTCGGGTGCCTCTGCCAAACAGAGTCTTGGAGATTCAATAGGATTGAACCCTGATGCAGCGAGTAAAAACACTCTCAGAAAATACACCTACATTTTACCAATGGCGCTGTTATGCCTAGGCCACTGGAATTCGTTTACTGTGGAACTACGAATTTGCCGGGTAGTCCACCATTTGCTGCATTTCTGCACATCAAGAAAATTAATTTCCACCTTAAATAGATCAAAAGTTACTAAACGCTGCATATGGAATGCAACAGCCCCCGACGCTCTACAAAAGTCAGCTGATCAAGGGATAATACGTTTATCTACAGAAAGACAGATTTCCCACGTGTGGAACTGTAATTCAAAAATGAACGATAAGATACTCTTAGTCCAGAAAAGTTCGATTCACTATGAAAATTCTCGTTTAGATCTCAGTGTTCTCAAAGTTTGTTGAAGGATTCACAGAGTTTGCCTAATCCAAAACATTTTCCATCTCATTTAGGTTAGAAGTTTTTCATCTTTAAACTTCCCCTCATGAGCTTTTCCCCCTCGAAGTGTATAATGTGCAATGCTCTTCTCTGGGCCTTTTCTTGCTTGCCTGGGGTGGGGATTGGAATAGGCAGTGTTAACATGGCGTCCCTCTGCTGACTTGCAGGACAAACTCATTAATTGTTGGTGAATAAGATTTTGAAAATGATCTGCTTAACATGTTTATTTTTCCGCAGGAGAAACCTCTATTTTCGTTGGGAAAGAACATGCAGCATAATTGGAGTTTAATTCCAATACGTGCCTTTATTGGTCGCAAAATTGAGGCATTCCTGCCGCATAATCACGTCATTATCCATATCACAAAATCCATTAATCACGCAATTTTCATTGTCACCTAATTTCTATTGTCCTAGTTAATTTCAGAGAAGACTGGTTATGGTTAAAGTCAAAAATAGAATTTAGTGTTTTTTCACATGTACTAAAGAACTGAGGAGTAGCTCACTAGTGCTCACTTCAACAACAGCACTGCCGGCCATCACCAGTATGATCAAGACACAACATGGCTCCCTAACAACACTACAAGGTCTGAACCGTCATGGAGATGGGAAGCAAATCCACACTGCATCCCACACCATAGGAGCCACCTCTACAGGTCCTTCACCTGGGCTTTCCTTGAAGGGACACTTTTGCTGAAAAAGTCCCTAGCACGATGACACCACATCCAACCCAACCCTTTTGAGTAGCCAAGACGACTAGTCCGGAAACTCAGGTTAGCCCTCAGCTCAATAAATCATAGCAACCAGCTCACTTTTAAATGGGACATAAAATATTTATAATTATAGTTTCCATAGGTACATTTGAAACATACTGAACAAAGCAGAGCACTCGTCTAGAGTGCAGGTAAGGAGAGGAATTCAGAGAGATTTACCTCCTTGTTGTGAGAATGAAAATTATTTTTATAACTGCTCACACTTCTTAAAAGGGGCTCTCATTGCTGCAGCTACTACTCAAAATTTCCAGCCAAAGTATACAAACATCACATTAGGACACAGAAAAAAGGCATTTGCTTACACAAAGCAACCACCATCTAGAGAAAAACGAATTTAAACTAATGAGCCATTACTCAAAAAAGGAAGAAGAAAGCTGAAGATTTTACCAGCTAGAAGCCCCATAGTAACCTTGTTCGCCCTGCTGATTAGGACGAATGTGATTTTCTGAGTCCAGAATGTGGAACAACAACAATGCACTGATCAGACTTTCCTATAGAAAGGTGGACCGGAAAAGCATCCATATACTGAAAGCACAACAAGGCCGTATATTGGCAGATATGGACCTCTACAATGAGGACTCCTCAGAATTGGAGGATAATTCCTTTATGCTTGCCACCATTTCCACTTTTCTTCATGACAGATCTTTGCTGTTATAATTTCCACTAAGGGCAGTACTTCATTCTTATGCGGGAAATCTGAACTACATGAAGGATATATTAGTACTTTAGTTTTTACCCCTTCCATAAGGAACTAGACTTTCAGATTAAAAAAATTGTGATCAACCTTTCATATGTATACCGCTTCACTGAGGTAAACAAACCAAACTCCAACTCAATCAACTATAAATCCAGGCTCTTTCCATCCCAACATCCCCTGATGGCTCTCCAAACTGCTGTCCCCTTGCATCATAAGCCATGGAAATAAGAGATCTAACCCATCTACTTAACGAAGCAGTTGATGGTTTCGCCCCTTTTCTTGTAGCCTCAAGGTTCACAAACAGTGGCTCTGTCTTTCTAAAGGGCTGAACTCTCTCTAAATAAGCTACAAGAGCCCTTCTAACAGCCAACAAGTTTAACCTCCGTTCCTCAGGAGATGGACAAAACTCAGGTAAAATGATTTCCTGTTCCCTATGAAATGAGGAATTAATTTTCAGCACAAAGGGTGGAATTACTGAAAGAACAACTATCCGGAATTTTTTTACAAAATGGAAACTTGTAGGAAAGTGCGGCCAACTCCCTTAATCACTTGGCAGAAGTGATAGCTACCCAGAAAAAAACTTTGAGAGTGAACGTTTTCAAATCTAGGTCTTTCAAAGGCTTGAAGGGCTGCTTAGATAAAGCCTCCAAAACCAGAAGTAAATCCCAGGCTGTGAACAATTTCGGAGGAGATGAGTAAATATTCTCAACCACTTTAAAAATCCCAGCCACCAAGCCACTTTTCTCTAAAACACCCTCCAGAAGCTGCTGAATGTTCGAATAGCAACACACTGAATTCTAAGCGTAGGAACCGTGAAACCAAATGTAGACCCATCTTGTAATAAATCCATCACATGAATCAAATCAACTGTTGTGGGATCAAGTTCTCCAACGATACACCAATTAAAAAAGGTACGTCAGTGTCTAGCATAGGATTTGAGAGTTGAAGATCTCCTAGAGGCCTGCAGAGTTATTGCAAAGGATTTGGAACCCATTGACTATTTAAGCCCTCCTCTCAACCTCCAGGATGTTAATTTTAGGTTCTCTAGAGGGCCCCCTTCAAGACAGGATATAGAAAGGGAGAAGGGCGAATCAGGAATCTCCAATCTGGAGCCACACACATTTCTGCGAGAAATGGGAGCCAATTGGCCATGGCCATGCATGAGCAATCAATAACACCTCACTAAATTTTGACCTCAACCTCACCAGGAAGGACCCGATTAACGAGAATGGAGAGAAGACCTACAGAAGACACAGAGGCCCCCCCCAGTCAAAACCTCAGCACTTTGGCATTTATTAAAGATTCAAAAAGATCCAGAACTGGCCGACCCCACTTCTTAGTCAGCAGACTGAAAATATCTGGATGGAGAGAAATCCTGGTACGAGGGAATTTGTCTGTTGAGATAATCTGCCCTCTCGTTGGATGTTTCCTGAATGTTAATTGCCATCAGTGAAATCAAAAATCGGAGGCCAAAGAAACTTCCTTCAAGCAATCTTCATCAAGGATAGATAGTTTGTTCACCCCTGCCTGTTTATATATGCCTTGGTTGTCATATTGTTGCAAGAATCAACACTGCCTTACCACTGATCTGATGCGAAAAGGACTTGAGGCTATACAGCTTCCAGCTCCCTCCAGTTCAATAATTTCCAAGTCTCTCCGATTATGCAAAGGCCCTGAATCGGATGGCATGCAAACCAAACCCACCAACCTGATAGGCGGACATCTGTTGTGATTACTATTGGAGCTGGAGAAACCACCAATACTCCTTTAAAGATGTAGCAATCCTTTAACCACCAAACCAGACTCTTCCTCACTCGAGAGGAGAATGGAACCGTCGTTGTCAAGTCTAGAGATTCCAGTGACCAGTTTTGGGGATTCATGTTACCAGACCGCTCAGTTGAAACTTTGCCTGCAGGACCAAAAACACAGTGGAGGCTAAATCTCCCTGTACCTTCCACCAGGAGAGAACAGGAGGCGCCTCCTGAGAAAGATCGTTTATGTGAGCTTGAATAGTTTGGACCCTTGTTTGCGTTAATGTAACCAACCCTTAGTCTGTGCAGAACCTGGCCTCTCTAAATCCAGGTCCTGAGAGGGAACCAAATTTGACTTGTCCCAGTTTATTAGGCAACCATGGTCTTGGAGATTGGCTAACTCTGGCCACTTTGGAGAGCAAAAGTTATTTCGACAGAGCCTGAACCAGCCAGTCGTCGAGATAAGAATGTAGAAAAATTCCTCTCAAATGTGGGAAAGCCACAAGCGGAGCCAGAGCCTTTGGAAAAAACCCTCGGCAAGGATTTTAAACTGAAGGGAAGGACCCTGAACTGGTAGTGGTCTTGGCCTACCACAAACCTCAGAAACTTCTGGTAAGATTCTTGAACCCGCACATGAAGGTATGTGTTCTGCATGTCTATGGACACTTAAATAATCTCCTGGTTCTACCAGAGGAATAATTGCCTTGAGTGTCACCATGCAAAAACGAATTGTCTTTATCCATAAATTCAACCATTTCAGGTCTAAACTGGACACCTTTTGTGCCAAGAACAGAATAGAGTACAATCCTTCTCCAGTCTCCTTCTCCAGTCTCCTCCTACATAACTTGTATAGTAGCCTTTTTGCAAAGAAGAGTGTGCACGCCCTCTAAGAGAGCTCATCGGTTAACCTTGTGTTTTGGTACTTTAGTTACAATGACATCTGTTTTTGAAGGGAAACTTGAAAATTCTATGGCATAGCAATCTCTCCTTATGCCCTGTACCCATTTGTCTGTGACCGTTTTTTCCCAGACATGAATAAACTGTCAAATACTCACTCCAACTGACTCAACCTCCCTTCCTTTATTGTCAGGACTTCATGGCTTGTTTAGTCCCTTTGAAAGAATTTTGCTTCAGAGAATGTCGCTTGGGCAGGTACTTCCATCTCCTGTAAAATGATGATCTGCATTATTTCTTGGGAGAAGATTTGGAAGGATATGTCCAAACTTTATGAGAGCCAGATTTACGCCCTTGTAGGGCATAGCATGCTTTTCATCCTTAAATACTTGGAAATCATTGCATCCAATTACTCTCCAAATAGCATGCTCCCCTCAAATGATATCTTCAGCAGTGCCGATTTCTCCATTTAATTGCACCAGTCTTCCAATCTCTCATCCATAGACTCCATCTTGATTTCCCTGTCTGAGAGAACCAGAGAATTTGCAGTAATACGTACCACGTCAAATACCCGCCAAAAGCTGTGACTGTTATTCCATTGCAGCCAAAAGCTCTGAACATTCTTGACCCCCCTAAATTGCAATGGCCAGTTTGTCAAAGTCTTTCACTAAAGACTGAGCTATTTAAGTTGAACTGGTTCCAGCTGCTTCAATAGCCAAATTCACTGCAGTAAAGGATCTCTTCATGCTGAATCCATCTTTTTATCTGAAGCATCAGTGGAAGTGGAATCATCCGGATTAAAGGTTTTACCAATTAACACTGACAAGATTAAGCAACAACTGAAAAAGGAGTGCAAGACATCACAATAGGACTTAATCAGATGGCTGATTTCCCACGTTTCAGTGGCGGCCGGTAAGTTTTGGAAGGAGGGGGCGGACGGGACACACACGCACGCACATGCCCACAAACACAACACTCACAGCCATGCATTCACACGTGCGCACACACACATCCATTCATAACACTCATTACCAAACATTTATACATACACGCACGCCCGCACCAAACATTAATTTAAAAGAAAACACACACTTGCCAGCTCTGCCTCGCAGGTTCCAGGAGGCTTGGGACTGCTGCCTTCCCTCATTGGGTGAGCTAAGGTCAGCCAATGAGGGAAGGCAGCAGTCCCAACCTCGTCACAGAGTGGGATGGAGTCAGTGAAACTGCTGACCCCATCCCACTCTGTGATGAAGTGTCACTGATTGACCCTCAACCCTAGGCGCCTTCAGGGCTTAAAACTAAAGCGCCCAGGTGCGAGGCAATCAGTGACGCTACCCCTCGTCACGGAGGGAAGGGCCTCAGGGATCTTTGCTGAGCTGAAGATGTCACGCCCACTGGAGCAGACACTTCCTCAGCACAGCAAAGTTCAGCTCAAGCAGCCAGGAGCCTGCACATTTAGCGCATGTCTGGTTCCTGGCTGCCTGATCTGAAAATGAGCAGTGTTTGTCAGGCTGACCTTTGTTCAGCCTGCAGACACTGTTCATGAGGGGCAAAAGGTGGAGGGGCATGGCCCCTCAGCCCCAATGGACCGGCCGCCGCGTTTGGTGCTGGTTTATGAACTATGAAGATTAAATAAGAGGTACTAAACCACCTGAAATTAAGCCTTTTTTCCTGAGGATTCTGGATATGGGAGAAGTTTTTGTATCATGCTGGAACATTTGACTTACGAATATATCAACCCTGATGAAGTCCTATTGGACAAAGCACGTTGGCTGGGCTGTTTGACTTTTTGATAAAAGGAATCAATAAAACTGGATCTGAACATAAATACACGACTCCCTATGGACTTAATTCGATTGAATGGATGCTATTTGTGGATGACTGAATACTTTGAACTTTCATTGCTCAAATTGAGTTATACTGATTGTGATGTTTTGCGCTCCTTTTTCACCTGGTGCACAAGTGTTTAAATGGAGTATGACTCCTAATCAGTGGGGTCATTAAAAGTGGAGCGTAATAGTGTTTACACAAAATGAAAAACACACTAGTGCCATGCTAGACGATATTGAATCATCTCCATCATACAACCAAAAAGGAACAAAGCCTAGATTTATCCACACAAGTGACAAAATCTGTCCCATCTCCTCTCTTCTCACATATTTTCCAGAGGACGTGGACGGTCTCTCTATGTCAGAGCCAGAGGAGTCTGGTTCATCATGATGTGCGGAACCAGAACAATCACCCTTTGCGAGTCCTTTAGGTCTGCCTGCTATGGCCATTTTAACTACCTCCTCAATCATATTTTGAATCTCAGTCCAGACCATGAGACCAGGAAACACATTAGCAGGAGAGCCGTCTGCTCTTGACCCTTTTAGCTGCTCTCTTCCCCTACATTGTCTAAGAAGAACAAAGGGAAGGAGAAGAGCTGAAAAAACACAGGAAGTGTGTCCGGAGGGAGGAGGGAGTTTGTAACATGGGTAGCTTGGTATTGGGTCTGATGTGTCAGTGCTGCCTCACCTGTATAAATTAAAGTGAGGGAGTAGAACTTAGTGAAATGAACCCACTGGCAAGAAATAGGAGTATTATCCTTCAGAAACAGCATTACAAAAGGTAATTACCTTATTCTTCTGATGGATACATATTCCATCAGATCACTCATGTTTGAAAGATTTCCTTTCAGTGCTCTCAAGAGGGAGGTCAGAGAAAAAAAAAAAAAAAAACAACCACTGTACCCTAGAAAGTTCTGCGTAACAGCTCTAGCATAGCCACCCCCACTTCTAGATTGTGAATCTAGACTGTAATGCCTTGTAAAAGTCAACAAGGCAGACTAAGTTGCTGCTTGACAATTCCTATCTAAATGTACCAGTTTTTAACAGATATCAGGCCCTGAGCTCCCTAGAAGTAAATGATTGACATAAGGATACTAACGAGCCCAGACCTGAATTACCACTAAATGGAGATTGGGTTGCCGAAAAAGATGTGGGAAGCTCACCTTTATATGAATTGAATAAGATTAAGCCTATAGCCACTGTACACACAGAAGGTACACCTTTAGAGGCCGCACTTGAAAATAGAGTCCATGGTAACAATGGGAAGCATACTCGATCTAAATCAGGGGATATATTTGAGCATGGCTACCTTTTTACTACTTGGAATGTTGCAGGCTTCAAAGGTAAACAAGATTTACCGTCTTGGCAGGATTTTATCACTAATGATCATGACATAATATGCCTCCAAGAGACGTGGAGCACAGAACCTTTATATGTAGAAGGGTTCACATCATATTGGCTCCAGGCCGTGGCTTCACCAGCTGGCAGAGCAAAAGGGGGGGCTTCTGACCCTTATCTCAAATAAGTTATCAGTTCTTTCTGTCAAAAGAAGTATTAGAGTGGGCATTCATTCACAGATCTTATGGCTACATAGCCAAAAAGGTATGGATATGGTTTTGATAAATTACTACAACAATGTGTTTGACTCTACATACTGTTGTTTCTGAATTAGATCATGAGCTAGATAAATTGTTAAGTATTATAAGGACATCTATTGTTATAATTTGGGTAGGGGATTTTAATATCCAAGCGTGCCCCCTGTCTAGGACTAAGGTTTGCGGGAACACTGGTGGGGATGATGACAATAATAGGCATTTTGTGCATAGTGACTATGGTGGAGCTCTTAATCTGCTAATGGTCAAATATGATCTTGAATGGTTACAATGTATACAAATGTATACAAGATATTCATGGGGTTCATATCCCTACATTTACAGGGAGAAATGCGGCCTCTACTATTGATCATATTCTTGTCTCTACCAACAGCAGTTATTTGTGTTCTACACCATGGATTACTGAACAGGTATCGAGCGATCATAATAGTATCTCTATGTTAACATTAAGATGGGGTCCCAAAATGATAGTTAATTGTGATCGTATAACTGACATTTCCCCTATTAGGTCCAATGGGACACGTATCAAATGGGTTGGTGTGGACCCCGTAAATGTTTTAAAAGAAATTCTTGTTAAATGCGACACAGAGATCACTTATTGCCTTAGCGAGGATGTTAATCCCTCCCTGATATTAGCCAACTTTTGCAAAATTAATGTCGTAATCGAGGGGATACTGATTGCACCATTCAGGAATAATGATGGTCATAATAGAGGTTGGTTGACCATAATTGTACCCAGGCTCTAAAACAACTTAAAGAAGCCCTGGGCCATCGACCTAGAAATTGTGAGGTCATTAAGTACCTACGCCGCAATTATAAACTAGTAGTTAAAGCAAGAAGAACTAAACTTCAAGAGTCAGCTTGGGAAAGGCTATCCCAGGCTGCTGATACAGCAAACAGTAAGTTGTTCTGGGATACGGTTAATTCTCCGTTTTTAAAGAACGAATCATTACCCGAACTAACCTCGCATGTCAATTGTGATGCGTGGGTGAATCATTTTTCTAATATTTTTAACCCTGTGACACTTTTAACCTGCAAAACACTTCAGGAAATCAGTGGCCCGTGCTACCATTAGATATTACTATCGAAGAAGTACATGATGGTTTGACCAGTAGCAGGGGGGGCAAAGCACCAGGCCCTGATGGGGTCCCTATAGATGTTTATAAAAGTGAAGTAATTTTATGGAGCCCAATTTTAACTAGAGTTTTTAACTCAGCAGTGACAGAGTCTATACCATCGTCATGGGGCCAATCTGTGATTGTCCCTATTTTCAAAAAGGTATCAAATCCGAGGCGAAAAATTACCGTCCTATCTCCCTCTTGGACTCTTCAGTTAAGGTAATGAGCAGAGTACTTTTGGAGAGACTTGAAAATTGGGCCACAGAGAACGAGATTCTCACCCCAGTCCAATACGGTTTTAGAAAAGGAATGGGCACTCTTGAACAATGTATTAATCTAGAACTTTTAATAGGCAATTATACGCATGATAAAGAGGGTAGACTGTTTTTATGTTTTTCAGATCTTAGCAGTGCTTTCGACCTCGTTGACCACTCTATTTTATGGTCTACCCTTCTTAACTTAGGTGCCCCGAAATAAATTATTTATTTTTTAGCAAGGTTGTATGAGAAACTCTCAACCAAAGTGCGATATGGCCAGCGAGGGGAATGCACGCAAATCTTTGATGTCAAAAGAGGCATTCGACAAGGCTGTGTCCTAGCTCCGTTACTTTTCTCTTTATTCATAAATGAAGTAGATAAAACACTGAGGTTGGTACAGGCAGATGCACCACAGGTAGCTGGCAAACCTATACCTATTTTACTGTATGCCGATGATGCAGTGCGGTTATCCAGGACTCAAGTTGGCCTGCAGCGACTAATTGATAATTTTAGCCTTTTTATCAAGAACAGGAAATTGTCTATTAATAAAACAAAAACTTTTGTAATGACGTGGCCAGAAAGCAAGGAAAGGCATTAATAAATTTTATATAGAGAATTCCTCTGTAGATGTGGATGATACTTTCTGTTACCTGGGTGTAACTTTCTCAGGAAATGGTCGAATGAATTTGCTAATGTACGCTCTAAGATGGCGAAGAGTGCCCATGGGATCTTTCGATTTGCAGCTAAGCTAGGTAGCAGACGTATTAAGGATATGATTGAGATATATAAGGCCAGATGTCTCGCTATTGCCCTTTATGGTGCAGGGGTTTGGGGTAATAACCAACCCCAGATATTACAGTTGGAAGAAAATTCCTTTTTAAAACGTCTATTGTGCTTACCTCCATCAGCATCAACTGAAATTATACATCGGGAAGTAGGCATTAACCATCTATCGGACCTCATCACCCTGCGGCCCCGTTTATTGTGGAGATCGATCTGGGCTAAAGAGGAAACCAAATTCACTCAAACCATTATTAAAGATTGTTTACTCCTGGATAAATGCTACAGCATCCCCTGGTTCAGAAATATTCGGGATTGGTTCAATACTTTATTCAAGATCTCGATCCAGGTTCCGTGATTAATATATCGAAACAAGAGATCAAAAATTCCTTACTGGCCCACCAAAAAGATTTGTGAGAGAGTGAATAGGAGGCAACAAACTTTTGTATTTTATCAACAGTTGGAGGTCGGGAGAGGTTTCCAGGATTATCTAACAGTAGTGACCAGGTCATCACATCGTTTTGTTCTGACCCGCTTGAGACTAGGTATAGTGCATCACTTGGTTGCTTTTCCAACTATGAAAACATGCCCGTCAATCGCATGCCCCTGCGACGGGATATCAAAACAGAGCACTAGTCACTTTATGCTATTTTGTAAGTTTTATTCTTTTTTAAGATTATTTTACCTAAAACCTATACTCCTAAAATTGAAAGTGAGAAGATTCCATGCTGCCATGAATATATTGGTCTCTTAATGATGCAGGGTTATGTTTCTATGTGGCTTCTTTTATTCTGAAATCAATTGATGCAAGGAAATCAATTACCCTTGATATTTGATTGGGCTGTCTTCATGTACCGGATAATTTGTATACAATTTGCTGCTAGGAATGTATTATGTAATGATTAATTGGATTGTATATGTAACGAATGTTTCATATGTATGTTTTATTCTGGTTTGTCTTATGTAATATGATTATTTGGATTGTATATGTAATGAATGTTTTATATGTGTGTTTTAACTTTGTCTGCTTTTATGGTTGTTGCACAAACCGAATAAAGTATCTTTTGACTTTGACAATTCCTAGTAACGGTACCCCTAGCCAAGGCAGAGATAGCTGCAGTTCTCCTAGTGGAATTCACTCGGATCCCTTCCAGATTGTCTTTGCTTGCTAGAGAATAACATTTTGAGAGAGAACTATCTAAAGGGACATGGTTCACCACGGAATTGCCTTCCCTTTTTTGTCAGCAGCAATACCAACAAACAATTGGTCATTAAACAGATCCTTAATCCTGAAGTGACCATATCATCCTAGAATATAACTTTTGCAAAATACTCTCCATCTTTAAAAGGATGAGGTGGAAGAGAAAAAGAAAAAAAAAAAAAAAAAAGAGCAGAGGGAATTTACTGATAGAATTGGAGAGGTTAAACCTTGGGTAAAAAACACCTGGTCGCATCCTTAAATAAGTTTGTCTGGAAAATACTTAGCCCTCTTTAAGAGTGCCTGGCTTGGAAGGTGAGCATTATCGCACCTTTTAAATTCAGACTCCATGGGGATCGAAATTTAAAAGGTGTGATAATTATCACCTATTACAAGTTGTGCAATATAAAATAAGGCATAACCTGCAGAATTGGTATTCAACACACCAAATTCAACATGTTTTTTTCAGGCTGCCACCCCCCACCCCCCTCCCCTCCCGAACCACCCTCTCCCACAAATCCCCCCCCTCCCCCAACACCTCTCCGATAAATTTCGGCAGGTGTGACTTGCATGAATTTATCAGGGGAACACTCAGAATTTGATAATTATCACACAACTTGTAATCCCGATCCCTGTACAAACGTGTTTACACATGGATCGGAATTTAGCCCTGCACTTATAATCAGGGCCTTGTTGTACAGAGGCTTCACTGACAAGGCTTTGAGTTTACATACTCTTCTTGCTGATGAGAAAGCAGTAACAGCCACCATAAAGGCCGGAAATGGTGTCTAACAAGTATACATAGTCTCAAAGGGCAAAACATCAGAAAAGTTATCACCAGATTCACGTCTTACTGTGGCATAATAAACTGAAACGAGGAAGCTTAAGTAAATGGTCCTCTGAAAGTGACTTGAAAAAGGAAATTTGAACAGAAATACACAGAAATGCTGAAACTATTACCCTTCACTGTTTCCACATTAAGGTCGTCTTCATCTAACATTCGTGTAAACCATAAGAAATCACTCAGTTTCAACTGTAATGGATTCAGATCATGCTTTGTGCACCATGCCATGAAACAATTTATTCAAACGACATATACAGATTTATCAGAGGGCCGCCTGGTGACCAAAGCCAAAATGGTATCAATCTCCCCATCAAGTAATAAGTAAGGGCCCTGGAGGCCCCTGCATCCACTTCACTGTATAAAGTGTCAAATCCACAGGGGGCCACGAAGTTACTTATCCAGACCCAGAGTCTACTGCCCATTTTCCTTGTGCTCTCCCTGGTCATTGCAGTCCTACCAAGAGAAACTGGCCTCTTAATCCCATGGTATTTAGCAAATTAAAAATATAAATGGCAGAGTCTACATTCTACAGATTTGCCAACACGGAGGTCACAGCGTACCAAAAAAGGGCCAAATTACTACTCCAAAGTGCAAAAATATAGATTACTTAATTGATCTTTGTTCATGTTAAAGTGCAAGAAATGTGCAATGTGTTTAGTGACAACCACTCACTGCCAATTATTTCATTACAAACTGGAGGCTATCATTATGCATATACCTTTTATTCCTGCCCAAACTACTGCAGAATTTTAAAGAACATAAAACATCACAAAACATTTAGTTCCGTTCTATAATCCTCCGAGTATATAAATCCTTGTCACACAACCACATTACTTTTTTATTGGCTGCTTTTTCAGATAAGTACATCTTTATATTTCTATTAATTTTAGTGCAAGTATTCACTTGAAGTTTTAGTCATTCCAATGTATGGATTGACCATCAGCTTTAGTGTTTCTATTGCTAGGGGTCTCTGCAAATGATTCTGATACAGAAAATCTGTTCATATTACAAACAAAACGCATTTAATTTGAAAGTGCAAAAGTCTATGTTAAATGACATACATAAGAAATATAAGCATATATAAGAAATAATATAAGCACACATAGAAATAATAATGTGCTGATTTAAGTTCGCTTCACTGTCAATGCCATGTTAACTGCAAATACACTAGCATTAAAAGGCCTGTCTTCCACGTTGTGCTCTTGTTTTGCACAAGATGTTTTTCTCTGTTGCTGCAGATGCTGTAACTTCCCAGAAGCCTTTTGTTAGATAGGGAGCAGGCATTTGTTTTGTATTAGACAACTGATAGTGAGGTTCTCACTGGGAGGAGAGGTGGCAACTGGAAGGATGATTCATGGGAAGAAATGTGTGAACTGCAAAGTGTGGATGAAGTATCTTTTCAGGAACTTTTGTCTGTGACTCATTGTGAATATGTGAGAAACTGGGGATTTACCTACTCCCAAGGGTTTACTGAAATCCTATTGGATGTTGTGAACGAACAATGTAATACTTGTTACCATTTGCAATATTGTGTGTTTATATTAATGCGTGCTCCAAGAGTAGGGGGGGTCTTCTCACTTGTATTTCCTGTAGATTCATCTCTGGGTTTTCTTGAGACCATAGCTCTCTTCATGGTAGATTGCTTTTGAGCCTATTGCTTTTGAAACCATTACCCGTTTTATTTGATGTCTGCTGATTTATAGCTGAAAATGCTTTCCAGTTTAATATTTTCTTTATTTGATGTGCAAAGGACTTTATGCTTATGCATTTATTCTCTCGTCAGAACTATTTATTGGATTCCTGAACAGACACCTTAATTCTATTCCAACCTAATTTAGATTAGGGAAACTCCTTTATGGAACACGCTTGTTGTATTATTACAATATTAACTGTTATACTTACAAATAATGTATTCTTCCCTACATTGAAATATTGATTTGGTTAGATCAATTTCTGATGCGGATTCTTAAAAGACTAATGCTTATTGAATATATAATGAAACTAAAGAATTGATGAATAAAACCCTTTAAAATCACAAATTCTCTTTGACTATGAAAAAGTCTTTAATGATTGTTGTTTATATGGTTTTTGATGTAGATTATTACGCCTTTTAACTTTTCCTTGTCGATTAACAAAGGTCCATACGACCACTGGCATGGTTATTTAAGGACTACAGCAGAAGATTAAGGTATAGAAAACCCTGCTCTGTCAATTCTCGCTCTTCTGAGGGCTTTCTCAAGATAATTCCATTTGAGCAAGTGTTTGTAGTTAAACATAGCACAATATAATCAAGTGGAATCTATAATCTTTAAAGTCTAGAAGAGAGATAATTAATCCAGAAGTATCTGGTATATTGAGTCCTTGAACACTCAAGGCCTGTGTAGAAGAATGTCTAGTTATATATAAAGTGCTCTAGTTAGCAAATTATCATGCGCTTTGGCTGAGACTGACATCATGGGATATTCTCAGATGGATCAAATCTTTCCTTATGGGATGAACTCAGAGAATCCTCCTACCTCCCTTCACCTCAGAACCAAAGAGCACCATCTGCGGCGTCCCTCGAGGCTCATCCCTCAGCCCCACCCTCTTCAACACCTAGATGATACCCCCAGCCAACATAGTCAGAACCCATAATCTCAACATCTTACATTCGCCGACATCCAACTCATCCTCTCGCTCTCAGCAGACCCCACCACCGTGTGGACTAACTTCCACAACTGCATGAAGAACGTCACCGACTGGAGGAAGACCAACTGTCTAAAGCTCAACACTGACAAGACCAAAGTGCTGAACTTTGGCAACAACCCCTCCCCTTGGAATGCCACCTGGTGGCCCTCTGTACTGGACTCACTCCCACACCGACCGACCACACCTGCAACCTCGACAGCATCCTGGACAGCAAACTCACCATGTAACGACAGATCAACGAAGTCGCCTCCGCCTGATTCCATAATCTTTGCATGCTCCGAAGAATCTTCAAATGTCTTCCCATCAGCACTAAGAAACCCGTCACTCAAGCCCTAGTCACCAGCAGGCTGGATTATGGCAATGCACTGTATGCAGGTACCACCACCCAACTCATGAGTAGACTCCAGACGATACAGAATTCAGTGTCCAGACTCATCCTCAACCTGCCCAAACGCACCCACATCACTGCCCACCTCAGAAACCTCCACTGGCTCCTCGTCCAGTAAAGATGGCAATTCAAGCTGTTGACACACGCCTGCATAGCTCTCCACGACCAAGGACCAGCATACATCAACCACTGCCTGAACTTCCACCAACCCTTCAGAGACCTTCGATCCACCTTCCTCACACAGACACTGTGCACCCGCAGAAGCCTCAGTGGAGGCCGTTCCTTCTCCTTCTTCACCGCAAAGTCCTTGAACAGCCTTCCCCTGCCCCTCCGGACATCACCCTCTCTGGCGGAATTCAGGAAGAGACTCAAGTTCTGGCTTTTCGCCCGAGACCAGCAACCTAGCACCTGGATACCCTCACAGGTAAATAGAAGCGCTGTACAAATACAGAGTGATGACGACATTCTGCACCAGGGTGAAATGTATTTGTCAAATATGAAACCATTCATATAAAGAGACTTTGTAAAATCGATATTGAAGATGCTTCCACATAGTGTAGCTTTTATCCAGGCATTTAATGACCCCAGGCGTACAAAGCTGCTGCTCCTTTGCTACCGTTCTTCCCGGTCTCCTCCAACCGCCTATCTGCCCTTCCTACGTCATGGAACTCCTTGACAACACAGCCATTCAAATTCCAATACCACAACTGACATCTTAATTGGATATTCTGCAACAGGTTGAATTTTTGTCAAATATGTAACAATTCCAATAAAAATACTTCATAAAAGATCCATGTGCTGGAACCAATTTTCATGGAGTTTGACAGTCAAACAGCTGGCAGGTGAAATATTTATTAATGAACTAGATAGAAGTCTTACCATTTGCTTCTGAACTTTAGAAAGTTCCTCCTTACTCGGAGAACCATTTACATCCATGAGAGTCTGTCCTGCAATAGTTTTTCCTGTTGTCACTTGTTCTGAAACAGCGATCATTTCAAAGCACTGAAAACAAAAAACAGTTATGTATGAAAAAAATACGTACTGAAATAAGTTGAAATTTTTACAGAGTGGGGGCAAGTTTTCTAAACTGCTAAAAAAAATAAAAAGTCAGCCTTAATTTCAGGAAGTGATGGTTTACAGTTTCCAGGGAATTTATGCATCTACCAACCTGTGCATTGCAGATTGAGTCATTTATAGTGCAGGGCTAATTTTGCTACCACACAAGCTTCACGCATGCCAATTGAAAGAGGTCCTCAGCTCAGGAATGGCACCACTCCTGGTCATTTCCAGGTTCAGCGAGCTCTCGATTGTTGTGACCCCCTCATCTGTAGTGGCCCAAAATCTGGACCTCCTTTCCAACACGAGCCAGAAAGCTCTGTAGGGAACTTGAATTCTGAAGAACTAGAACACTTGGCTTTTCTTCCCAACCATATGATATTCACATCAGCACTACTAACGAATCTGCGATCTGACATGGAATGCTCTATGCATAAACCAATGGCTGGAAAACTGACCAGGATTTACCTCGACTAGAGAAGGAAAGCAATTTTAAGTGCTATCCTTTCTCTCACTCGCTTCTAGATCACTCGTGCAGAGTCACTGAACCAAGTCTGTAGCAACAAGATTGGAGCACCCTTCTAACCTCACCCAAAGCAACTTATATAGGCCACACCATAGACCCACCCGGAAACCATGCGCATACATTCGCCATGTTCAACATCATGTCAAAGATGAACATTATCATGCACCAGATGACTGCATGGCAGCTACTTATAGAATTTTCCACTAAATACTCATGTTTCCACAGCCTAAACACTTGTACTATAAATTAGATAATGTATTTGTCAGTTACAAATGGCTGGAAGGGGGTTGTCTAGGGTATTTAATATGTCTTGGTATAAATGCAAAGGTCATCCATCGAGAGATTTGAGTTAAAGTTGCTTGAGGGCAAGCTGAATCAACACTGGTCTCATATCAAAACTCCAGGCTAAAAGAATCAAGTTTATGACCAGACTTTCGGAAAATGGAATTCATACAAGCCTCATCACTTTTGCTGCCCCCTGGATCTCTACTTTTCAGTAATGCCCAGGATTGGTAGGGTTCCCTGGGTGTCAACTCTCCCCAGACCCAAAAGGTGCAGCCATCCTAAATGGAAAGTGGGACCAAAAAGACTGGTTTGTACCCATACTTGGAAAGTGGCTAGAATTGCCCTGATTTCAGTAGAGGCCATCCACTCACTGCACTCTTTTTAAAATCCCTTCCTTGGGTTTTAGTAGGCTCTCTGCTCTTCCCTCGTCTGTGTTGGTAGATTGTTCGCCCTCATCCCCCCCCCTTTCCCCGGGTGCAGAAAGACTGTCTATGGCCCAGGGTTGTATGGGTGGCCCAATGCCAGGATGGGCTGACCACCCATTTTGTTCATTTCTCTGGTTTCTAGCAAGCGATCTGCCCTTTGGAATGGGCAGGTTTGGGATAAACCCCCCAATCTGCCAAGCCCACAGGGGTAGAATGATAACATTTGTCTCTAGGTAGAGAGTGTAGCCTTGGCCTATGCTGAGGGGCGCTTCCCTCAGAGAGGCCATCACTTGTCGTCCAATTGAGTACATTCCTGCTCCGGGAAGGCACTCCACACTACAGTGACATTGCAGAGAACATGAAGGTCACATAGTATGCACTAAAGGGGTTAAATTTCAGGGTGTGTGCAAGATCGAAGTTTATGGAGCTGGGGACTCTGGTACCCAGACAATAGGACAGGTGAGTCTCCAGATCAGGCTTGGTGAAATAGAATCAAGCCATACAATTTTGCCTAAGCGTAGGGAATATGGAGACCTGTAAACTAATTTAAATGCTCCTCCCAAACCCTAGTAGGAATATATTTAAATTAATTAAAATGGAATCCAGGGCCACTGAGTGATGTCCACGGATTTGTTTGGGATAGACTGTTGTGGATCAGTGGCGATTGGTGACATGCAAAAAGGGTGGGGGGGGGGGGCAATACGAGCAGAACTTAAGTGAGCACCAGTCACATTACATTTAAATATAAAAAACACATTTATAACAGTAAAATAAATGTGTAAAAGTTTAACTTACCTTAGAAGCCTGCAGCATGTCCCAGCATATCCTCGATGTCCTCCAGTCCCTGGCTCGGAGCGTGAGGTTCCACAGCCAACTCCCATATCCAATACAGACGCTGCTCTCATGCTGTTAATGTTAAGCAGGATGAGTGAAGCACCAGGATTGGCTGGAGCGGGCTGGTTCAGCGCTCGTAGAGGCACTGGAGGCCTGTGCCTGCTCTCCACCCAGCTGTCTAAGACAGGTGGGTTGGAGATGTTTGAATTGCGCATGGCGGGCTAGCCATCGCAGCATAGTCGACCAAATACACATGTGGACTTATAACTGAAGTGGCCGTACCTCACTGCTGCCAATCAGCAGCAGTGGCACACCGACCCCCCACCCTGCCCTCACACTCGTTCGGCTGGTAGAGTGAAAAATAAAATGGTAATAAAATCATTTTATTACTCAAGCTTTCTGCGCTCCGGGGAAGGGGGGGGGGAAATGATGTGCCTCCGCCCTTATGCAGGAACTTCCACTGTAACGGATAACAAAGACACTGTGTGGGCTTAGGAGCCCCAAGATACATACAAGTGAACCAAGATCACAGCTGCTTGATAAATATCGCTCTTTCAATTTCATGCGCAATAAAAACTGATCTGTTAAAGAATTCGACTTATCAGATACATAGTGGTTTTAGAAGCACCAACAGAGAAAACCCGAGTTGGTGTATGGTATTTTCTGAATGCTAGAGGTTTCAGGAGGAGATATTTAGCATTTGAGAGCGCCATGACCTCATGAGATTAACTTTTTGCCAGAAAGTGAGGTGTGCACCTATGAGGTACTGTTTTATATAGGCCTGGTAGCCACTAAAGTGGCCAAAGGTTATTAGGAGTAATATGATCAAAGTATTTGCTCGCATGTGCCAATGCACAATGAAGTGCAGCCTTCAACAGGGACCAAGTGCACTTTCAGGAGGCCAGATTTGTCATAATCAAGCCTCGAAGGAACTAAAGAACGAACTACGGTCTTGATGCCTTGTTCTAGGATGAAAGGTTTAATGCTGAACAGTAGGCTCAGTTGAATTGGGGCACTTCTGGCCAGACTATTCACAGGCGATTGCAGATTGAGGTCCCTGCACCTAAATCCAGGGATCCAAATTTTCTTTTACCCTTCCAGCAGAATGAATGGGTACACATGTGCATAGTTTTACTAAACAACTGCAAAGTGCAGGTAAATGTGTGTGTGTGTGTGTGCTTTTAGAAGGCCCTTTGCATATTAGGGGGGGGGGGGAGGCAGAAGTGGAGCGATAGAGAGGGGGAATGAGGATGGGTAAGGCTGCTGCCCACAACTCCTTCCTAAAGTCCAGGTCCTTTCTAGGTCCAGACCCGGTGGACATCCTTAGTATGGTATTCCACCAAACATTTTGCCTTCACTTCCTAACTTTCCTGAACTCGTTTTTGTTAGCATTAGGACTCTGTGCACTTTAACCTTGCTAATCAATGCTAAAGTGCTGGTGAACACCTAATTGGCACATTTAATTTACTTGTAAGTCCCTAGTAAATGGTACTACCTATTCCCAGGGCCTGTAAATTCAAACGCCAGTAGTGGGCAGCAGCACTCATGTTTTACAGGGCTACTTTAGTGGATGGCACAATGTCTCAGGCCTGCCACTGCAGTCTGTTGTGCAGTCTTAAACTGCCATTTCAACCTGGCAAAATAAACCTTTTGCCAAGCCTAAACCTTTTTTTAACTTTTTTTATTAATACTTAGAAGTCACCCCTAAGGTAGGCTCTAAAGGCTCATAGAGCAGGGTAAATGGTATTAGAACAGTTAGATATGTGGGTTTAAGTTTTATATGTCCTACCAATGAAAAACTTCTAAAGTCGTTTTTTTACTGTGGTAAGGCTCTCTCTCTCATAGACAAACACTGGGTTGCCTTGTTATATTTAATAAGTGCTAACGTCCGATTGGCAACAGATAGAGAAATGATGTTTGCACTGAAATGAATTGTAATTTAAATTCCTCTTTGATGATAAAGTAATATTTCAAGTTGCATTTTTTTAAATGCCACTTTTCAAAAGTTGGCATTTCTGCCCAAACCAACTGTGCCTTTCTTCCAGTGTCCCGAGTCACATGACTTTGAATGGCTTTACTGTTGTAAATTGTGTATTACTTACTAAGAAAGCATAGGTGTGAGGGTCTTCATGACAGGATGACCTTGCCTGCAGCACACACAAAGGAACTTGACACAAGGCCTACCATTGTCTTGGTCACCCTACACAGTTTGGAGCCAGGACCAGGGGGGAAGGGAAAGAACCAACCAGAAACAGCTTTGGGGGGAGGTCCAGGAGTTGCCCCACCCAAAGGCTGGCACCAGGTATTAAAATTGGGACATTCAGAACCTCTCATCAGAGCACTCCTGGATCTGTGGAAGATTCAGAAGGACTGTCCTGTTGTCTGAGGCAGAGAGACTACCCTGCTGACTGAAGAAGGATTGGACCTGGTTGCCTTGAACCGAGGCTACCCAGAGTGATTCCAAGGGTCAATTTGGCTGACATCCTGTTTGAGCTACAGGGACACAAGCTTCCAGAGGCCTCACTGGAACTGCCCTGCTGACCAGCACCAACTGGACCTCTGTGGACCCTGCTGTTGGCCTCTGCTGGAGCGAGTCCTGAATCTCAAAGAGGTGACATCCAGGTCCTGTACCCTTGACTGCCATCAGTGTGAACTCCTCCTAAAGAAAAGATGAAGATATAGAGTGTTTTTGCTCCTTGCAACCATGAAGGGACCTCTTCAAGCCTACGCAAAGCACCACGGAGACTTGCTCTTTGCACTGAAAGCGACCGTCCCTGACAAAAGGCAATGAGTGAAACTAACTTGGTGCCGAAAGTAAAGGCCCATGACGATCAACTATAGCAAAGCTCCAGTGATGACCCGCTCTTTGCGCTACAACAACGACCTGCTCCTCATGCCAACAGCCTCCTCCTTGTGGCCCGCCAACACAAACAATACTCTACACACGACTTGAGAAGGTAGCGGAAGTAACCTGGTCTCTGTATCAGACCTACACTCCATTACAGTTTGCCTGAACTTGGGACTTCCACGGTTTAGCGCGACCAGATACCAGAGAGTAGCGCTTTGCGCTTCTTGGCGCCATTTTCACATAAAACTTTAAAAACTCATATCTCTGGTTCTATTGATAGGATTTTTTCTCATTCTGAGGTTATTTAATTTGCCAATATTCACTCTGTTTCTAAATTGGTTTGGGATGTTTTCACTTCGGAGCGCTTAAAAAAAAAAAAGAATATAATATATATATATATATATATATATATATATATATATATATATATATATATATATATATATATATATATATATATATATATATATATATATATTGTGGGTGTAATAATTGGTTAATCCCAGATGTCCTAGCCACCCTCTGTCACCACATGAGTCTCCTTAGTCAATTTGTAGGTTAAAAGAGGATAATAGTATTTGAGTGATTTTATCTATTTCAACTAGTTCAGTGCACACAAGGGTCTTAGATAATTTAATTCTTAATTTTTTCTTTTACCCGTGTATATATGATATATAATTGGAATCTGACCATTCACTTATTTCTGCTAATGAAAAAGATTTTTAGGATAATGATGTTTTATACACAAAAAAACTTTTTTATGCAATCTTTTACTTGGTGTTTAGACAAATGAATTGTATTTATATGACGGTCATATGCATTTATCTATTTCTAGTATTTATTTACATATTTATGAGAATATAATTATGATTGTGGGAATCATTTGTCTTGACTCAGGCAATATATTAGGTGTTTGCCCATAGCTTATTTTGCACATGCTATCTGTAGCACAATGTTTTATGTTGCCAGAACAACAACTGATGAGATATTATATCATTAATACAATGTTTTTGGCAAGTTGATATGACGTTTTTAATTAGCACTAGCACTTTACATAATTTGCACTAGGTGGGGAATATTTAAGGTTTTTTACAAGGTAAATATTAGGCACTTTGGCAAAATATCTATAGGAACAGGTATTAGCATAGCTCAATATGGTGATGGATAAAGAAAATGCATTGAAGCAAGAAATTGATAATAATTTGTAATTATCTAAATAGGGAAAACAAGTGCCCTTTATTTCGTGTTTTACTA
Source organism: Calotriton arnoldi (assembly GCA_963921515.1). Classification (NCBI taxonomy): domain Eukaryota; kingdom Metazoa; phylum Chordata; class Amphibia; order Caudata; family Salamandridae; genus Calotriton; species Calotriton arnoldi. Next base: position 5,907,274 of record CAWUFW010000112.1, on the reverse strand, counting down.
TTCCATCAAGTTTAACTGGCTAATGATTGTATTTAAACAGCTAGGGATTTATGCAGTCATGCAGGAATTGTAAGGATTTTTACTATGTCTATTACCTGGAAAATATGCACTGGCACTTTAAAAGGGGTTTCACGTAAAGCAACGTTGTCGTGATCAAGGCAGGGATCTGCCGAAACGCGTTATGGCGATGTGATGGTGTGCTAAATAAACTAAAAACTAGCACTGAACCTGGGTCTGCGCTCGTTCTTTTCCTGGCAAAGGATTCTCAAGGCGAGGATTTGGCATTATATATATATATATATATATATATATATATATATATATATATATAGCTTTTCAAGCGGTATTTTATTCCGTAATCAGACCAGCTCGACGCGTTTGGGATCACTCCTTGTTCACGAACAAGGGAGTGATCCCCAACGCGTCGAGCTGGTCTGATTACGGAATAAAATACCGCTTGGAAAAGCAATTTGTTGTCCTCAGCAGCTGTTTGTGTAAAGAACGCAGCATGGTCTTGGAGATATATATATATATATATATATATATATAGCTTGGAATACAGTACAAAAGTTATGCCCACACAGTCAGCTCCCACTGCCTCGAATAGTAAATGACAATCATTGTGCAATACCACGTCTTGTCGGACCAATATTAACAATTTCAGACAAATTTATAAAATGACAGTGCGAATACAGTATGCATTTCCTCAATCTCTCCCGTCGGGAGCTAAAAATTGCAAAGTATGCACAATAGTAAAGTGACAGTTTAAGGACAGTACTGGCGATTCATAGAGTGATGGTGCGAAATTGAACTCATTATCTCTGCATTAAGTACTGAAGACCAGAAACGAATCGAGAGAATATACAACATAGTAAAATGGCAATGCAAAATACAGTACAAATATGAACAATCAGGTGCCTGTTAGAAGCAATAGGACAACAGTGTGGGAAGGGCCTTGCATATAGCAAATAACCAACAATATAAAGTGACAGTGCAAAAAAAACGGATAAAAGTGCGATCTCCCTTTTTCATCAAACTAGATATGTAAACGATAAACTAACCATGCTAATACAGTACATTATTACGAGCCAGCTGGCTAATTGCTAGCTAAATGCCTGTCGCAGAATAAAGTGACAGTGCAAGATCAATACATACCATTAAAATGCTACTAAAGTGCTAAACTGAGTCCCTATCAATTCTCCTGTACCACATCTCCCACAAAGGATGTCCCCAGATCTTTTTATCACGTTGTTTATAGTCACACTGGCATAATACCAGTATTCCCTTGTGCTAGTTTTACTCATCTTCTTCAGCCACTCCTCAAATGTAAGCTTCCCTGGGGACTTCCAGTGACTGGTAATAACAGAGCAAACCACCAAAGAAGAAATAAAAAGAAATTAAGCTCATTGTTTCCCAAACTGTGAGGGGATAGTGAGGCCCAAAAAATATTACTGGATGAAGGTTTAACCTCACATCCAACCTTAAGTGAAATATGCTCAAAATTCTGTGATCAATATTCAGAGAAGGTCTTAATTCATAAACATATCCCCAATCTCCCACTCTCTTACATCTAGGGCATTTTCTGGTAGAAGTGCAAAACATTTTGTTAAGCCTCTCTGGGGTGTAATAAAGCATCCAAGCATAAAAACCATCCTTTTGTGAAAGTTTGCCCCCCTCAGCAATTTAAATCCATACTGCGTACTTTGACCAAGTGTCATCATCGATCTCTATCTCTGTATGTTCCTGCCATTGTGTCCGATTTTAGAGGTAACTATGGAGCTGTCCGACCAAAGATCCCCATTCCAAAAACACGGGGAATCATTCACATTTTTGGGCCTAGAAAGTTTCCCAACCAACCCAGTCGAGCTGTAAACCTCATTTAGAGAGAGACTATTAATAACGGAGGCTATCTGTCTGTAAGAGAAGCTAAAAGAAACTTCCTGTATGGTATTACCAGAGCCACCGACTTTACTCTATTCTGATCCAAAAAGTCTTTACTTTTAAAAATATGAATCTTTGCCCAATTCTTAATAGCTGATGGCGAAAGACGGGGGAAAGATGTGAACAGCATGCTAGGGGGGGGTTTCGGCATCAATCTCCGGCGTTTTAAATTTATGAAAAAAAATTATTGCTTCAGAGAGATAATGTTCAACAAGGGCTTATGCCTCACTTTCTTCTGTATTTTGAGTTCATAGATGGCTCTCGGCAAACTGGCTATACTACAGCAACTGAGTTTGATAATGTTTTTATTTCATATATGCGGAGACCCCTGCACAGAAAAACGGCGTAGCTGTACGGCAATGGACGCAGAGGGAGTGCCAAGCCGCCCTCCATCGTCCGCCGTTGGAGTGTTTTTAAACTAATCCTGGGAGATTTATTACCCAATATGAATGTTGAAAAACTACTCCAACTTGTGAAGAAGCCTGCTTCCAACTTGCAGGGGACATTTATTAAGAGAAATAATATGAGAGGTAAGATCAACATCTTTATTAGGGATATCCACCGGATCAAGGAAATAGGGAGAGATTTTCAAAGAGCGGAGAGAGGATGGATTTGTCAATAACTGGACGAATTTTAAGCAATAGCTATCCAGAACAGACCATGGTAGCCGTAGAGTATATTGTAGAAGATGGTTTATTAAGATTCAGGTCAAGTTATTAAGATGGTAAGTTTCAGGTAAGTAAGTGAGTATGTGGAAGATAGGAAGTTTAGCAGATTAGCCCCACCAGGAGCAGCCTCCCTGCTGCTTGGCCTGAACACTCAAACTGACACAGCACATCACCAGGCACCCATGCGTTCTGGGACCTCACCAAGCAGTCAGCATTCCACTCATCACCAAGCACTCCAGCACTCACCCTGGCTGAGCAGTAGGGAAGGTAAGCCAAGGAAAAGGTATGCCAACACTTAAGTCTCAACATATCTCCTTTCCTTAGGAAAACTATTGACAGAAATAACGCGAAAAGCAAAGGCATGCATATAAACCGAAAAGAAGAAAATAGGAGATAAAATTACATTGCTAAATCATTAAATACACAAACAATTGATAGAACATTGCGAAAGAATTAAAAAATTATTTTTTTTTTTTAAATAAAACCACACAAAAAAATGGATAGAATATTTCTGAAGCAACAATACTTCCCAAAGCAATAAAAACTCACCCAAACATTAAACTCTCACCCATCTCCTTTCCTAAGGGAACAAACATATACAAGCATACCGTGACCAGAAAAGAAGTGGAGTCACATACAACACAAATCTCAGGCAACGCACTTCTCACTGAACCGAAAACACAAACCTGCAGCACTACACTCAGGTAGTTCAACTCAGCACTGAGGTACATCCAACCCCACAAGTCAGTACTAGGGTACTCACTCTACACACCGTACCAAGGTACACAACCTTAAAACTTAGCACTGGGGTATGTCCAACCCCACAACTCAGTACTAGGGTACTCACAATTCTACAACTCTGCACTAGGGTACTCACATCCCTACAACTCGGCACTAGGGTACTCAACACCCTAACACTTAGAGTTATATTGTGACTTAAGTGTGGCCATATCTTTTCCTTGGCTTACCTTCCCTTCTGCTCAGCCAGGGTGAGTGCTGGAGTGTTTGGTGACGAGTGGAATGCTAAATGCTTGGTGATGTCACAGAATGCATGGGTGCCTGGTGATGTGCTGAGTGTCAGTCGGAGTGTGCAGGCTGAGCAGCAGGGAAGGTAAGCCAATGGTATGGCAGCACTTAAGTCACAAATACTATTATGCAAACAGATATTGAGCTAGGGGTTCTATAAACTAGGGCAAATAGGGTTGGGGAAAGGGGACAGCCCTGACGGGTTCCCCTACTTGTGAACACTGTCCCAGCACTTAAATTGTTTATTATTAGAGCCGACGTATTTTCATACAATCTAGCCATCGAACTTGTGAACTGGGACGGGAAATTACATTTCTCCAAGATTTCAAACAGAAAATTCCCAGCTCACAAGATCAAATACCTTTTCTGCATCCAGCAGGATTATGGCCACACGGATATTGTCAGTAGTAACCAAATCAATAAACTCTTCCAAATAATAAGTATTGGCTCTCAAGCTAAGGCCTTTAATAAAACTGTTTTGGTAGGGGTGAATCAGCAACCCCATTAAAACATTATTATGGTTAGATAAAATGTTTGTAAAAAGCTTATAATCTGTATTTAAGAGTGTTCTAGGCCTGTATGAAGATGTGGCTGACTCATCTTTCCTTTTTTCTTAAAAATGTACTAAGACTCCTGATGTAGTATAAATAATCAGGAAGGCTGATGTGAAGAAGTAGAGTAGTTTATTGGAGCATCCACCTTCTGAAGAGCAGCAGTGCAACTGAAGAAGAACTGCTCTTCAGAACGTGGAACAAACACAAGCATTCAAAAGTATACAATAGAAGTCCATGGATGCATGCGCAGAACGCATCCATGGAAAGCAACAAGAGAAGGAGAACATTCTGAGAATAACCCAAGATTCTACTATCACATATCTTCCTTCTTTACACAAAACATGAAAGGCAGATTACAATAAATCCCATTAATATAAAACAAAATCTTTAAATTTTTTTGGTAACAATTTCTGTCTTTTGGAAAAAGACAGGTTATCATCATAAGCATGGGAAGACATCCTGGGAGAAGAAACATGGTTACTAACATCAGCATGTGAACAATGAACCTTTGGTCCGATTCCTTTTTCCAAAATTACAGAATCGCTAGTGAAATCTGGAGAAGAAGAACATGCAGAAAATTTAGGAATACAAGCGTTGACTTTGGCAACTTTAGAAATGTTCCACCAAGAACCATTATTCAACAGTACAGATGTTTTGCCAACTTTTAAAATAATAAAAACATCTGTAAACTTTGATTGTCCTTTTTTTACAAAGATAGGTAACTTGATTTTAACTTTGTTACCAACTTGCAACACTGGATGGTTGGAACACACAACTTTCTTTGAAATATTACAATTTTGTTGAGCAAGTCTATACATTTTTCTAATTGGTAAGTTGGACTCAACAGATTTGGCCCATGCAAGAGAAAGTTCTTGTCTAGGTTTCCTACCTTTTAATAAACTAAAAGGTGAAAACTTAGTGGTAGAATGTGGAGTACATAAATAAGACCAAACCAACTCTGCTATGTGAGATCTGACATCCAATCGAGACTTGATAGCCAACTGAATACCCTCAACTAAAGTCTTGTTAAACCTTTCCACAAGACCATTCATGTTAGGAGAATATAGTGCAGTTTTAATATGAGAAATATTGGCATTCTTTAAAAACAAACTAAATTCATGAGACGTAAATTGAGGACCATTGTCAGAAACAATGGTAGAGGGTAAGCCTTCTTTCTTGAAGATCTCTTTCAGAAATTGAATAACAGTTGAAGAATCTGTTTGAGTAACCCATTTATATTCAACCCACTTCGAAAAGTAGTCAATGGCAACAATAATATACGATTTCTGCATTAAAATCCCTTCATAAGGACCTAAAATATCAATCGCGATTTTGTTCCATGGTGAGTCAGGAACATCAATTTTTCCTAAATCAGAATGCTGGAGTTTCAGAACTTTGTCAGAATCTGCACACAGAGAACAATTTTTAACAAAATCAACGATACAACTGTCCATGTAAGGCCACCAAAATAATTCTCTAACCTTTTTAATAGTACTGGATTGGCCTAAATGACCTAAATGAGCAATTGACATAAGTCTTTGTCTTATATTTTTGGAGGAACGAAAGCATCACCCTTTAAAATGAGACTTTCATTGGACGAAAGATCATCTCTCACCTTCCAAAACACAGCAAGATCTTTCGAAAGATTTCTCTCAAGTGGCCAACCTTCTATAATATATTTTTGTACGATTTTAAGATCCTCATCTAGTTCCATAGCTTTTAACCATTCCTCTTTAGAAATAACTCTTGACATTGAAAGAACCATGTCATCAACAGATGCAACTACACATTCTTCAACAGACGCAGGTTGTTTGGGAACATGAGAATCATGAGAATCTGGTAACAGTCTAGATAAACAATCAGCTCTCATGTTTTGAACACCAGGAATGTATATAAATTATATTCGTAAAGTTTTGCAAGAATGCGAACTAACCTGGAAGAAGCTCTCCCAACACCATTGTTAGACAGAAGAGATATTAAAGGTTTGTGATCTGTTTTAAGTTTAAATGACTTGCCCCACAAATAGGTTTTAAAATGTTCCACAGCCCAAGAGCACCCTAATGCTTCCCTTTCAATAGTGGAATACTTAGATTCAGCAATGGACAATGGTCTTGAAGCGAAAGCAATGGTAACTTCATTATTCGCTTTAATTTGACTGAGTACAGCACCAAGCCCAGTTGCGCTGGCATCAACCGTAATTATATTGGTGGCAATTGGAGAAAAAGGAGACAAAGGATTGCAACTTATAATGGCAGATTTAATGGCTAAAGCAGCTTGAGAATGAACATTAGTCCATTCAAACTTGCACCCTTTTTTAATAACAATCTTAATGGGAGGACAATATCCGAAAATTTAGGAACAAATCTAGAATAGTATTCACATAATCCTAAAAGGATTTAAGTTGGTCCTTGTCCTGAGGATTACTCATATTTTTAATTGACGAAAGCAGGTCCTTTTTAGGAAAAATTCCGTTACCATTAATTTGGTGACCTAGATACTCAACTTCAGATGAAAAGAACTTGCATTTGTCTGGACGAATAGTCATACCCTTATCTTCCAATACGGACAAAACTTTGTCAAGGATTTCATGATGTTTTCTAACAGTTTCAGAAAATATTAAAATATCATCCTGAAATGCAACCACGCCATTGGTGTCCCCAAATAAGCAATTCATTAATCTTTGAAAGACAGATGCAGCTGAAGAGAGTCCAAAGGGCATTCTGATATATCTAAATGTGCCCTCTGGTGTGATAAAAGTAGTGATGTTTCTAGAATCCTCTGTTAATTCTACCTGATGGTAAGCAGATTTAAGGTCAATAGTGCTAAAGATCTTAGCACCATCCAGCTTAGCTAATAAATCTTGCACTTTAGGCAAAGGGTGACATTCCATGACAATTTGTTTATTAACGGACCTCAAATCCGTGCACATCCTAAGTTCTCCATTCCGTTTTTTAACTAAAACTATGGGAGAAGCCCATTCTGAAGCATTGACTGGTTCTATTACCCCATCAGCGCATCATTTTTTGATCATGTCAGTCAACTCGTTCTTTACGGATAAAGGAACATTTCTCAACTTATGTCTTGAAGGTACAGCATCTTTTTTCAGTACAATTCTATGAGAAAATCCTTTCACTTTTCCCAATTCATTTCTAAAAACATTTTTATGTTTATCAAGAATGGCTTGTACAATTTCTTCATTTTTCTTAAATTCATTAGGAACTAACTGTAAGTCCTCAACTAAACATACCTGTACTTTAGCATTGGGACGCAAAGTGATATCAAATTTACCCTGGTGTCTCCAACCTAACACTTGCAACCCATCGACAGCAACATAAACTTTACCAACAATAGTTTTTTGTTTAAAAGAAATATCAGAAATAAAATACCCTAGCATTTCAATTTCTTTGCCACCAAACCCGAATATCATTAGGTTCTAAGGTTTTATTTTCCCATGACTTTTTAAAAACAGAATCAGATATAATAGTGTACGGAGAACCTGAATCAGCCATAACTTCTAAATCTTTTCCCTCAACAGTAATAATACACATGGGAGGAACATAAGGTTCTGAGTCAATGTCTATCATTATGAGTAACATGAGCTAAATTCTGGGTTTGAACATTACTTTCAGTAATAGTAATAATGGTGTTTACAAAGTTAGGTTCTGAAGACATTTCACCCAAAACATCAACCTCAGACAAGGAAGCAACCCTTTTTACAGATTGGCAGTAATTACCAAAGTGACCTATTTTTTTACATTTGTAACACTCCCTTCCCTTAGCTGGACAATGTCGGAATTGAAAAGAATGTGAATTCGACCCACAACGATTACAAAAAAGTTTACCGGAGTTGGGAAATTTATTAACTGGGTTGTAAGAACTTTTAAAAGGTTTTCCTCTCAAATTATTATGTTTGGAATTAAAATCTTTCAAATTGACAGATGCAACACCAGTAGCAAGACTATCAACATTTATGGTGTTGAAAGAAATAGAGCGTTCAACACTCTTGGCAATTTGAATCGTCTCTTGTAGAGATGGATTTCGTTGTCTCAAAAGTTGCTCTTGAATTTTTTATTTGAACAACGAATGATTAACTGGTCTCTAATATATTTATCAACTTGATCTCCAAACTCACATTCAGCTGCTAAAACCCTTAAGCATTCAACATACGTATCAACAGGTTCGTTAAGTAATTGGTGTCTAGTATAAAAATTGTACCTCTCCATTACAATATGGGGTTGTTCAGTAAACCTCTTTTTAAGCCTATCAATTGCTTCTGAAAAGCAATCATAATCACCACTCTCCATTCCTGCTGGAATAGGAGATGGTGGAAAGTGTTCAAAAACATCTTCAGCATGACCACCCAAAGTATTTAAAAGTAAAGCTTTTTTTCTTTTCGCACAAAAACTGTCACCATTAATAGCTAGGAGATAATTATTAAATTGTCTGAGCCATTTTTCCCACTTCATACTAGGTTGATTTGGACCAGAGTAAAAAGGGGGTGGAGGATTTCCACACATAGTGCTCATTTTAACAATAATAAAAGAAAGCTTGATATAGAAATATAAATTGTAATCAAAAGGTATATAAAAACGCTAAATAACGCTAGTAATATACTTTACCACACGAATAAAGAGGTTAAAAAGTTGTTTGCATGTAATTTAAACGATCGTGTGAGGTGTTACCAAGGTAACAGACAAGCTTTAGTTTTCAAAATGGCCACAGGCAGCGTAATGACATCAGATTGTTCGGTGACGGTGTGCGTGTCATTTTTTTTTGGTGTGCGTGTCACCGAGACACGCAGGGCGCAGAGATGAGACGCTGGGTAGAGCGTTGCGATGATCCTTCGAAGAAATCCAAATAGCGCGTTGCAAAGGAGGAATCCGTTTGAAGGGGAGTTCGAAGAATAACAATGCGGCTGACTGCTGATGCGACCAGATCGAGCAGTGACAAAACAGAGGAACGCGGCTGGCTGTGTACAAACCCGTTCAAAGGTGCAGGAAAGCAGTTGCTCGTGTCGGTAAAGCCAAATAGACAAACTGATGTTCGCCTGGCAAGTCACGCTCGCCTTTTCTCGGTAAGGCCAATGCAGAAACGGACGTTCGCCTGGCAAGTCACGCTCGCCTCGGCAAATCCAATGGTGAAGAGAGGCACCCGACGGCTACCTCGTCTTATTCTGAGTGTCGGAAATCGGAGGACAAGATGCAGGAGAGCAACACTGCAGGAATGATAAAGCAGTCCTCGGCAAGGAAGGAAACTGCTCCTCCGTTAAATCAATCGGTATAATCTTCAGGAAATCGAAGGATATGAACAAATCCAAGGAACGAATTGTGGATGCTCCAATGTCTTGAAAGGTAAGAAATAGAAATCCCGAAACGTCGCCAATATGATGTAGTATAAATAATCAGGAAGGCTGATGTGAAGAAGTAGAGTAGTTTATTGGAGCATCCACCTTCTGAAGAGCAGCAGTGCAACTGAAGAAGAACTGCTCTTCAGAACGTGGAACAAACACAAGCATTCAAAAGTATACAATAGAAGTCCATGGATGCATGCGGAGAACGCATCCATGGAAAGCAACAAGAGAAGGAGAACATTCTGAGAATAACCCAAGATTCTACTATCACAACTCCTTTCTTAAAAGAGGATGGGACCAAGCCAACATACAAGATGGAGTTAAACAGAACGAAGAGTGGGGTTGCTAGTAAAGTGCAAAAACACTTATAAAACTCCACTCCGATGACATCTTGACGGGGCCTTATACCTGGGTAGCTCTCTTATGGCTCTTTTGACCTCTGTGGGGTTGATTGGGCATATTAAAAGAGCCGCAGCCTCACTGCTCAGCTTCGGAAGGTGCACTTCCTGTAAAAACTTATCCGTGAGGGCCAGATCCCATGTTCCGGTGTCCCCCTTATAATGAGTCATAATTTAGAAATATTTGCCCAATATTCCCATTGTCTCTTTCTATATCTCCCGTATCGGGATTAGGTTTAGATTTTTTTCCGTTGGCCATCCAGGCCAGGAATCGACCCATTTTTTCACCCTCTTAATACACCCGGCAATTGCTGGACCAACTATTAAGAATTTACTTACCTTGAAAGAAATCTTTCAAAGCTTCTTTATTTTTCCTGCCATAAATGCAAAGAGCTAGGAAACTGTTTACAAAGAGCTGCTGACAAGGTATATTGTAATGCTTTGGTCAAACTATCCTGCTTTTCTTTATCCCTCTTCTTTTGGAAGGCCAAAATGGAGATCATAGACCCCCGAATTGTGGCCTTAAAAGCCTCCTAAACAATAGCTCCCTCCTCTGTATGGGTGTTAATAGAGAAAAAAAATTCAATCTCTGTGGACAAAGAGCGGGCGTAAGATTCCTGGCCCAACAGTGTCTTGTCCATAACCCATCTCGTGGTTGCTCTCAAGTGAAATTAGGAGAATTTCAAGACAATCTCCGAATGGTCTGAGAAGGTCCCAGCATGATATTTGGAGGAGATATTTGAGATGATTAGAGGGGCTAGAAATAAGTGTATCCATGAGGCGGACCAGGACTTCTATGAACAACAAGAATACACTCTGGCTGTTAGGTTTAGCTTGCGTCATACATCTTAGACCCCTCGCCTTAAGCACAAGTCCAGAAAGACCCTTTCTGTATTCCTCTTATGTTGCCCGCCGTTTGGATTAGAGTAGAGTAATCAAGCCCTAGTACGGGTAGATAGTTAAAATCAACCCCTGTATTTGGAATCTTGGGGAGGTTACACAGCTCCAATGACAATGACTGGAAAGGCTTGATGTGGTCATTAACTGGGCAGTAAAAGGAAACAATATTGTATCTTCCATTACAAATTACCATGGGAACTTTTACCTAAAAACCACTCTCATCCCTTGTGGGGGGAGGAGGCAGCTAGCTTGAGCCTTACGACTAATCACCACCACTGCCCCTCTATTAGCCGAATCGGAGGATGGGAGAAAAAAAAAGAAAAAAAAAAAACACAAAAACACTGGCTGACCCAGGGATAGCGGAGTTTGCCTTCCTTCCCCTGGATAAAATGAGTCTCTTGTATAAGAATGACAGAGGGATCATACTGCTGCAAGCTCAAAAAGACTGCATCCCTCTTTCGTATAATATTTAACCAATTCACATTATGGCAGTCTATTATAAAGTCAATTCCCTTGTTATCAATGTGGATATATATATCTTTTTTCAATAGCACTGGAAACCGATTTCTCAGTTTGGCCCCAGTAGTAATTTCAGCCTGTAGTCATCCACTGTACCCAAGCAAATATTTCCCCCTACAGTGACTCCCCCCACCACCATGCACTACACCGCTTCCTGCAGTAGAACATGTCCCAGTCACCCTCAGGCCCGGACTGGCCATAGCAGACACCGGCCATTTCCCCGGTGGGCCGGAGGGGTGGGGGCCGGTTTTGTGGCCGCAGGGGGCTGCTTTTCTTACAGGGTGCCGTTTTTGCAGTAGCGCTGCAAAATCGGCCCTCTGTAAGAAAAGCGGGAGCAGTGCTTAGCGGCTAACATCCCCCTCCCTCCCATTCCCAGGGCCGGTGGAGAAGCAACCTGCCAGGGCTGGTTGCTGTTCCCAGTCCGGCCCTGGTCACCCTCCCCAGACCATCCCCTGTTCCCACACCCCCAACCTGTGCAGGAGACCTCCACCCCCACCCAGCACCTGGAAGCTAGGAACTAGCCAAACAGTTAACCTGAGGTGCATTTCTTCCTGAACAGATGGTGGCCTGAAGCATATCCTAATTACATCTTAGAGTTGAACCTCATTTGTGTCAAAAAGTCCACTACATCAGCAGGATTAGTAAACATATAGAACTTCTTTCCCCACAAGACCTTTAACTTGGCGGGGTGCAGCAGTCGTGCCTGAGCAGCAGTAGCCCTCAGCATTTCCTGGAGGTTTCGTAAGCAATATTTTGGAAAATCGTGAATTAAAAATCATCCCCCACTTTTACAGATTTCAGCTGGATGGCTTTTTTTGAGTATCTCCTCCCGTACTCTGAAGTTTTGAAAACAGACCAAAATAGTCCATGGTCTGGCAACATCCCTGGGGGGAGGGGGGAGCACTATAAGCCATTGCAATAGAAAGATCTGTACATGAGTCATACAAGACTTGTTTTGACAGCAGTTTAGTTATAGCATCAGACAACTCAAATCTGGCCAAAAGGTTTCTGCGACCCCGACGAGCCTCAGATCAATTCTCCAAGTCCTCTCCTTTATCCTTCACTAGCTGCAAGTCTTTGAGGAGCTTTGTTGTGGACACTGGATGTAACTGTTTAGCATCCCCCAGGCTGGATATCCTTTGCTCAGCTTCCGAGCACCTGGTGCTCAGTGTTTGCAGATGCTGGTCTATCGAATCCAGCCTCCTCTCCATTTTCAGCCATCTCTTTGTATACAGCTTCATTCCTTGAACCTCTACCATTAACTGCTTAAGGAGAGCGCATAGTAGAGCACTAAAATTTGAGATTCCCACGATTTTGCTCAATTGCTCATTGCACCACCAAAGCCTGGAAAACAATCATTTGGAGTGGCACGGAGCCAACCTCCGGGTCCTGAGCGGATTGTCGCCAAAAGGCATCTGGTTATATATACCCTCAGTGGTTCTGCTCAACTGACTGAAGCTTAAGTAAGGGGCTTGTTCTGCTGACAGATGCTCACCGTTGTCAGCCACCACATCCAACTTTGTGTGAGGGAGATATGCTCGCGTTTGCCTCCTGTAATTCTCGTGTCGAGTATCTGCTGAAGATGGGATATTGAGGCACACAAGCCTGGCGGCTCATAGAGCTACCTTCAGAGGGGATCGTCAACAGAGCAGTTGCATTCGATTTGTCCACACCAGCTGCTGAAATCTCTTCCAGACTGCTCTTTGCACAGTACTCCATTCTGAGTGAGCTGGCTCCCGGAATACTTATGGGATTTCCTGAGAGTTCCATCTGGCAGCCCCCAATATATCAAACCTCAGGTGCGCTGCGCTGAAAGAGCTCCACCTGGGGCTGTGGTAACAATGGTGGTGGCGTCTCAGTACATCTAGGAGGGCTTGCAATGTCCTCTGCCATTCTCTCTCACGACCACTCAGCCCCCTGGGATGGATTCCTCTTGCTGCCACGGTCAGCAGCATTTTTACTTTTACTTGAAGAAACCTTCGCCTCAGCGTGTATTGATTTACTCTGCTAGTCTATTGTACGCTTAAGACTATGTACCCCCCCCCCTAACATTTCTCCCACATTAGGGCTTCATATCTTGAGGCGGAAGATAATCCCGGTGATTGCCGTCAATCACCGCGAGAGTATTGTTAGAGGAAACGGACTTGCATTCAGGGGAGATCGAGCAGTAGCGAAAGCCAGCCAGACATCCATGGAACCAAAGCTCAAATGTCCATGGTATGACACTTGTCCAGGACCAGGACGGGTCGAAAAAATGTGGATGTGGGGGTGCCAGGGAGACAGACAGAGACAGAAAATGCTGGGGGAGCAGTACAAAAGGCAGAGTTAAAGCGAAACTGAAGCTCACTCGCCCCTTCCTGCTGCAATACGGTTTCAACACAGTTCAGATTGCAGCTCTAGCTCCCACAGACTGGCACTATAAAGCCAAACCTCCAAGGGCTATTCGATGACCAGCTGATAGTCCTTCAAAACAGCCAGAGACCTTTCACTGCGTAAAACCGTCTCCATCAGCTGTATGCATGGTCTGTGGCATATGTCGTTACGGGCTCTACACGAACAGACAGACGGCGGTCATGAGCCACTCCTACTCCTTTGTTTCCCCAAAGCACGGCGTGTGAATATGACCCCAGCGGTTCACGAGACAACAGCAGCTTCGAGATTGCTCGTGGTGTACTGCCATGGTGGGATCAGGCAGCATGGCTGCCGAGCAGATCTCCCATCATCCTCCTCTTGACTTCATATTGCTTGAGAACTGCATTAATACTTTACACATTGCCTCCAAGTTGAGCCGGATTGCTTTGTGACAAGTTACCAGGGGGTTGCGCAGAGGTTAATTTACTGACTTTTGTGGTTCATCCTTACTTGGACTGTGTTTATTATTTGAGTGGGGCATCCACCTCTCTCAACTAATAACCCAATTGCTTACAAAGGGTCATTTGGAGGATCCATCAACCTATAGATTAATTACATTCTTGGATTTCTCTTGGATCCTCCTTACTAGGTTAGAATTGTGAATTCCAATAGAGCAAGTGGACTTTCCATTAGAACTAGGATGAGCATGATCCACCTAGCCTTTACTCTGTAGTATTTTAAGTGGAGGTCCTCAAGTGAGGATGCTTAATAAAACCGGTTTTGTGCACTTTAGTGAGCAGCCAGTACACTGGATGGTACCATCTTTTAAAAGAAAGAAACTTATTAGCTGGGAAATTCCAGTTGGTTGTCTTATTTTAAAGGCTATTAAATAACCTGCTTGGTCCAATTGGAGCCCTAGTGTAATACCCCCCCTTAAATTGAATAAAACATTGGTTTGCAGGGGCACCCCTGTGTTTTTCTCTGTCTGATTTACCCACTACTTTAAGATGAGCAAAATGCTTCCCTCCAAAAAGGTAACACAAATACATGGCGAAATTCAACATATGCCAATGATCGGGTCACTACGGATCAGATGCCGCTAGATTTAAAAGCTATATAAACAGAAACAGTGGTTCCTGTGGAATATTATAATTAATGGTGATACTAATAGGCGCCTATTATTATATAAGGACGCTGTCTCCATTACGGATTACTTCCGATGGTCGACTTTTCTAAATGTTGGAAACCAAGTGTATGTCACAAATATGTCACTATTTTTTTAGGTTCCATGCTCACTGGGGACACATCGCACTGTATTAATAAATTATATATATATATATATATATATATATATATATATATATATATATATATATATATATATAAATAACTATTGTTATTACCAAATATTGAGTTGTATATGGTTTTTCTCCTTTGGATATCGACTTAACCCTTACCTGCATTGCGATTGCGCACATTAGTATCACCATTAATTAGATTATTCCACAGGAACCACTGTTTCTGTTTATATAATACTTACCCTGGTTCCGTGTGAGTAGGGTCCCCCTTGTCTCTTGTTCTCGGCTAGGTTTAAAAGAACATTTTAATTTTCTTTGTAACCTACTGTAAAGATGACATTCACAAAAAAAATGTAAGTCATGCCAGCTGGCAGAAAGTTGAGTTTCTTTGGAAACTTACAGGGGACTCTTTCAGTGCCAGGGCACTCATCAGGAGGCCACAGCAGCCTGCACCAACCCGCTGCCCCTTCCAGCACTGTCAATGATAGTAATACAACTACTAACCATTACACCCCTACAAGTGTGTCAATTACAACTATTTCAGGCCCTCAAAGCTATAGGAATGGCTTGGGCGGCAGGTGATAATTATTCATTCAATATACATAAAAAATTATTAACTGTTGTTGTGGTCATCTCCAAATTAGCCAGACAGCACCACCTTGTGGCAGACTGTCACAAGCACTGGTGTTGACAAATAAGTGCTGGTGCCGAGCACCAGCTCAAATTAGCAATGGACTCTTTGGAGATAGCATCAAGCTACACATCTCTCAGGGTTCTATATAATAGCAATCTGTCCTGGAGACCTAATATCATAAAAGTAAATGTGCCAAGTACCAATGGCGACATTATACAAGTTTAATAAGAAGAATGGTGGAAATACTTGGGTACCGCTGGTTTGGGATCCTTCTGATAAATTTGCTCCAATAGTATCTGGAAGCCATTGACTACTATTAGAGGTCTGCCTACCTTTACAAAAACTAAAGGGCAAGATTTTGAAGCCTACTCTGTGCCTCCCTCAAAGTTGTCCAATTAGCGGAGAGTAGCTCATTAAACATGGATACGGAATGTAGGTCAGCAACATTTTTTCTGAAGCTAGGTCTTTATCCCAAATCTATATATATTGTTAAAGGCATTTGATATAGCGCTGAACGTATCACACAACGAGGTGTATCTCAGCGCTATCAACCAGATGCGGCAAGTGCTTAGAACCATTTAAAATAACCTTGTTTTTAGAAGTTTTTTTGAAAGAAGAGTGACACTGAATCATACTAATTTGCAAAGAAAGCTTGTTCCATTGGAACGGGGCAAGGGGGGAGAAAGATCTGCCACCAAATTTAGCAGTGCTACTACAATGAGCTTTTAAAAGAGCTTTGTTCACAAATCTGAGCAAGCACAGTTTGAATATAGCCTGTTTCCTGATGGGAGCCAATGATGGGTCCTCAAAATGGGAGCAGAGGCGGGAGGGGGTGGAGGGGGTTGCAGATTTGGCGCGCTGCAGATTCCTGCACGACCTGGAATGTGGTCAGCAATGACTCATTTGCTGCTACTAGCAGATCATTCCCATAGTCCAGGCGACTTGTAATTAGAGCCTGCACTAGTGTTTTTCTTGATAACACAGGGGGCCATGGGAAGGTTTTCGTGAGCAGTTGCAGAGTTGAAAAGCAGATTGCGGATACGGTGCAGATCTGGTCCTTCATAGAAAGTGTCTGGTCTAGTTTGACACAGATTTTTTACTACCACTTTGGGGTAAGGGGCAGGGCCTAATTCTGCAGGCCACCAATCTGCTGACCAATACTCCGGAGCCTTGCTAAACAGCATTATCTCCGTTTTTTCACCATTTAGTTGGAGACAGTTAGCCATCCAATCGGCAATTTTCCTCATGCAGTCTGCAAAGTGTTATATTTGCCAAATCGAGAGAGACGACTAGTTGGGTGTCATCGGCATAGGACAGGATCTCAAAGCGGTAGGATCTGACAGTCTGCACAAGCGGGGCCATGTAGAACTTAAATAATGTCGGGCTCGCGAAAGAAACCTGTGGGACTCCATTGCTAACCCGCACAGAGCAGGAACTGAAGGAGTATAAAGTGATGGTTTGGGTACGATTGCTAAGGAAGTCCCTGAGCCAGTGTAGTGCTCTGTCATGTATACCCGCATCATACAGCATGTGGATTAGAATGTAATGTGAGACCATGTCAAACGCTGCAGACAGATCTAGCAGAACAAACATTGCCTGAATACCTGCATCAAATGAGAGTCTAATGCAGGTGTCTCGAACCAGTTGATGCCGAGCTCCCAGACATCTTCAGAGTAGCTCACAGCTTTGAGTTCATTTTTAATGAAGTGCAGGGTCACATTATCCTTTTAAAGTTAAGGGAAAGCTGCGTTTATTGTACATTATCATCAATAGGCTGCAGATAGCAGGGCCGGATAATGAGCAGTGCTCAGTCAGATTTATGTCCCAGGCTGGGGCACAGAGATGAAGAACTGAACCACCGAGGTATTTAACCTTAACCAAAAGTCCTTGTCAACTCAATACTGAAGCGTGAGAATAAAATTATGTTTCTGAATGCTTTTAAATTGGAGAAAAATATGAAAAAGTTACCTTAAATGATTAAGTTAACTCTTAATTTTAATTTTCATCTCATTTCATAGTGTTGTATTTACAAACAGCAAACCTCCTGCTCCCAGCGGCCAGTGGACACTGTGCCAAATGTATAAGTGAAAACACAGTAATTCTTTTTAGAGGGTGTTAGAATTGGGGGTCTCTAGTTGGCACAGGTAGGTACTTGTGACAAATAGGGACCCTCGCCTCTAGTCAGGGTAAAGGGGTACACTCCTAAAATAACCCCTGCTCACCCCCTTGGTAGCTTGGCACGAGCAGACAGGCTTATCTCAGAGGCAGTGTGTAAAGCATTTGTGAACACATACAGTAATCTAGTGACACACTACAGATGGACACCACACAAGGTTTTATATCAAAAATAAGTATTCTTTATATAGTTTTAACACAAGACCATAAACGACAAAAATCCACAATACTGTACTTAAAATGGTAGTTTTAGCTTAGTTCAGTTCAGTTCTTAAGATGCGACACTTTAAGTCAATGTACCTTACAATGCGGGACGCTTCCACAACAAGCAATGTTGCCGCGATGGAAATGCGACAAAGTTCTGGTGCAAAGAAATAAAGACGTCAAGTTCTTCCTGATGCGGCACGCTTCTCCGAGGTTGCGAGAGTCTCGACTCGATGCGTCAGCTACAGCGGCGACACCCTTTTTCAGCGATGCGACGACAGCGGCTTTGGCGGCGACCCTCTTCTCCGACGTTGCGAGACGCTTCCGCTCGATGCGACAACTGCAGCGGCGACACCCTTGTTTCGTGATGCGACGGCAGCAGCTCCGACGGCGGCACGCTTCTCCGTGGATGCGAGGCGCTTCTCTTGATGCGGTGCAATGCGACAGCTACAGCGGCGACACCCTCCTTCGGAGTTGCGACGGCAGCGGCTGCGACGGCGACACGCTTCTTCCTCGATGCGAGACTCTTCTCTTGCTGCGGTGCAATGCGACAGCTACAGCGGCGACACCCTCCTTCGGAGTTGCGACGGCAGCAGCAGCGACGGCGACACGCTTCCTCTTCGTTGCGGGACGCTTCTCTCGATGCGGTGCAATACGACAGCTACAGCGGCGACACCCTCCTTCGGAGTTGCGACGGCAGCAGCAGCGACGGCGACACGCTTCTTCCTCTTGAGTCGCGCTTCCAGCTCCTTGCGACACGCAGTCCCTTCAGAAGGCCCAAAACAGCAGCAGGCACTTCCAAAGGATTCTTGGGGAGCTGGTGGTTGAAGTCTGTTGTCCCTGAGACTTCAGCAGGAGGCAAGCTCTTTTCTCAAGCCCTTGGAGATACTTTACAAGTTGAATAAAAGTGCACACAAAGTCCTTTCTCCTTCCTTTGGCAGTCAGGCAACCACTGCAGGCAGATCCCTCTAGCTTAGGGATAGTCTTCTCCTCAGTTCCTTCTTGGTTCCGCTCCTCAGCAAAGTTTCTTCTTGTTTTCCCAAAGTGATCTAATCTCCTAGGGGTCTGGGTCCCCTTTTTATACACAGTTTTCCTTTGTTCTCTGAAGGCAGAGAGGCCTCTGCCCAGCCCAAAACCAGTTCTGGTCAGTCCTGGAGCACTTTGTTTTTCTGTCTCCTTCTTTCCTTTCAGAATGTGGGGCAGGGTGCTCAGCCGCCCGGCAGGAGGTGGAGCCAGCATTGTGGAAGGCAGGCACAGCCCTATTCAGACCCAGGTGCAACTCCTCCCTCCACTCTGGATGCAGATCTTTCTATTCAGCCCTGTGCTGACTCACCCTGTCTCCTGTAGCCACCCCCAGCCCCTGTCACTCAATCTCCAGACAAGGAATACACAACCTAGCAGAGGCAGGCTTGGAAGTTTAGGCAAGAAAATACCCACTTTCTAAAAGGGGTATTTTCAAACACAGAATGTTAAAACCAACTTCACTAAAAGATGTATTTTAGCATTCTGAGTTCAGGCATACTAAATTCGTTTTTCTACCATGTTCCCTGGGTCAGTTCTGACTATAAGGTGTAATAGTCAGTCTGCCCATTCTGGCCTATGGGGAGCAGGTAGCCTTGCAATAGTGAAAAACGAAAATGGCTGTAATTCACTATTAGGACATGCCACACACACCAGGGCATATCCTACCTTGTACTTACAATGCACCCTGCCCTAGGGCCTACTTTAGGGGTGACCAACATGCAGTAAAGGGAAGGTTTAGGGACTGGTAAGTGGGTGTACTCACCAAGTCGACATGGCAGCCCTAGGCTGCACACAGGCTCTGCAATGGCAGGCCTGAGGCACATTTTACAAGCCGCTTCTGTGGGTGGCACAACCAGTGCTGCAAGCCCACCAGCGGCATTGGATTTACAAGCCCTGGGCACACTCAGTGCACTGTACTAGGGACTGACAAGTAAACCAATCATCCAATCATGGAGTCACTAATCCATAACACAATTTACAATGGGGAGAGCATATGCACTTTAGCACTGATCAGCAGTGGTAAAGTGCCCAGAGTCATAAAACAGCCAACAACAGGTCAGAAAAAATATAGGAGGAAGGCAAAAAGTTTAGGGATGACCCTGCAAAAAGGGCCAAGTCCAACACAACCCCCTTCCAGCCAAAACGCAGGGTAGACCAATCACTACCTTGATGGGCTTCCCTGCTTTGGGCGATAGAACCTGGACCTGGCCCGCAACAGCAGGGGCATACTCCAGTTCTACGCCAATCTGAACCTATTGGAATCCCTCTGTCCATACTCTCAGGGCCCACCAAGCTAATCCATGGGGAACCCTTCTCCTCACCTGTGGACCCCACCTGTGCAGCACCTAACCTTAACTGGCTCACAGGTGTGTCCCAACAGACAGACAGCAAGCCACAGTGGCCACTGACAGGGGTCAGGGATGAGACCCAGGCCTTATGCCTCTCAGGGCTCTCAAACCTCTGTGGCGTCAGAGAGCGGGGGGCAGTAGCCCCAGGTGCTTGGCACCCTTTGTCCATTCTCCCTCCTGTCAGGTCAGGTATGACATCCTGACACTGACCTACCAGCCCCGGGCCTGTACCCGGCGGCTGGACTGGAGACTGGGGTGGGCTTTCCCACACCCTGTCCTCCTCCTTGGGGCTCTGCACCCTCCCACCTGGAGCGGTACCCCCTTCCAGAATTGTCAGGGCACCTGTGGCAGGGGTCCTGCACACTCGCCCACCAGTTCAGGGGTTCTATCCTGCAACTGGGATCCCAGCATAGGGTCTGTACCCTTAGACTGGGCAGAGGCCAGGGGTGAGGCTGTCCTCTCCCCGTCCCCTTACTGGGGTCCTGCACCCTCCCACCTGGAGCGGTGCCCCCAGAAGACAAACTGGTAGGGGCACTGTTAGCAGCTGCCCCTTCCTCCAGGTCAGGGGGACACCCTGAACCTGGCCCTCCAACCCAGGGTCTGTACCCTTAAGCTGGACCTGTGCCTGGCAACCCAGGACTTCCGGGAGGGTACACCAACCCCCCCAAGGGAAACACACTCCTTTAGAGTTGTGTAATAATCTGCCTGGCGCACCAGGACTTCCTGGGGAGCACGCATGCCCCCCAGAGGGTAACACATCTCTCATGTGTTGTGTGACAGTCCGCCTGGCGCAGATCTCCCGACGCCTGTCCATCTGACAGCGCGGGGAGATCCCCCAGGACAGAAGTGGTGTTACCATGGTCATTCACTGGTGACTCAGCCCTTCTGGCTGGTCCCTGACCCACTGGTTCTTCCACTGGGGACTCTCTCCCCCTCTCACCCCTCACTCTGGACTTCTGCACCCTCCCAACTGGAGCGGCACTGCCAGACACCAGAAACACTGGAGCTCCATTTACAGACGCTCCAGGTTCTCTAGACACTAGGAGATCCTCCTCAACAGGCGGCCCATCAGGACAGCCTAGGCTCCCTACCTGGTGTTCCCTTAAAGAACCATCCAGGCTCTGAGACTGGGTTTCGGGCACCTTGGGACACGCAGCCCCACACTCACTCCTTCTCCACTGAGACAGGACGTGAGTCCCTACACCCCTCCCATTACCACGGGACCTAGCTGGGCTACACTGAACCTCTCCCACCACTCTGGGTTGGAAGACACCTGAGCCACTCCTCTTAGGGTCACTCCCCAATGCCTCTTCAGACCCTCTGGAATCCACCAAAAGGTCTGCCTCCAATGTGAGCTCCCTGAGGTCAGAGAACTCACACTCCAACAGGTGTTGGCATAGCTCTGGAAAACAGGGACTTACAATATGCTCTCCCAAAATTGGATCACACAGTCCCCCACAGGGGTTAACCAAACTATCCTTCACCTCACCATCCAGTGCCTCACACACGTACTCCACACCACTCTTCTGAGATTGGCAAGACAGTATCTGACTGTCTCTGTCACTCAACCCACACTCTTCTGGGCGGTCTTCACACTCACATACCAGGACTTCAACCATGGGGGAACCCCTCTCCCTGCACCTCTCATCTAGAGTCAGTAGAGTGTCCCTCCCACCACTAGGACCATGAATCCCTGCGTCAGTTTCCCTATTCCTCTCAGGGACACTGCGCACTACTGGAGCTACCTCATGTCCTTGAACCTCCCGGTGTATGTTAACCCCTCCAAGTCAGGCGCCACATCTCTGGGTGTGTGCACTACTCTCTCAGCACTGAATAACTTAATTTTGCTGCCACCATCTGAGCTGGACTCCACCTCAGCAAAGCTCACTTCCTGAGCTGCCCAAATTTCTTTTTCTTGGGCTAAGGCCCTCTGAGCCTCATCAAGCTCTCTCAGCTCTTCGTCAATTTCTCTCAGCTCCTGCTCATAAGCCAGAAGCCAGCTATCTTTTTCTGTTGCTCCCTCATTTTTAGGGAATTCCTCCTTCTCAGACTCAACTGGTAGTGTTGCCTTCCAGCTGGGTAACTCATACTGAAATAGGGATGCCTCTAGATCCTCCCTGGACCTTCTCTTCACAGGCAGCCCTCTTTCCTTGCAAAACACACGTAGCTCCTTCATTGTGTAGATAAACATGTGCCAGAAGTTGAGTTCCATTTTGCAACAACTAACGAGAGTCATGGTATCAAAAATACCTCCAGGAGGACACCATAAAACAGAAAAACAGTATGTGGTCGCGTTTGGTCTGCACTCACTAGTAGTGTTCACCAATCACTGTACATGAGTCACAAATGCAAGTCCAGAATCCTCACCGCTGACCACCAATGTTAGAATTGGGGGTCTCTAGTTGGCACAGGTAGGTACTTGTGACAAATAGGGACCCTCGCCTCTAGTCAGGGTAAAGGGGTACACTCCTAAAATAACCCCTGCTCACCCCCTTGGTAGCTTGGCACGAGCAGACAGGCTTATCTCAGAGGCAGTGTGTAAAGCATTTGTGAACACATACAGTAATCTAGTGACACACTACAGATGGACACCACACAAGGTTTTATATCAAAAATAAGTATTCTTTATATAGTTTTAACACAAGACCATAAACGACAAAAATCCACAATACTGTACTTAAAATGGTAGTTTTAGCTTAGTTCAGTTCAGTTCTTAAGATGCGACACTTTAAGTCAATGTACCTTACAATGCGGGACGCTTCCACAACAAGCAATGTTGCCGCGATGGAAATGCGACAAAGTTCTGGTGCAAAGAAATAAAGACGTCAAGTTCTTCCTGATGCGGCACGCTTCTCCGAGGTTGCGAGGAGTCTCGACTCGATGCGTCAGCTACAGCGGCGACACCCTTTTTCAGCGATGCGACGACAGCGGCTTTGGCGGCGACCCTCTTCTCCGACGTTGCGAGACGCTTCCGCTCGATGCGACAACTGCAGCGGCGACACCCTTGTTTCGTGATGCGACGGCAGCAGCTCCGACGGCGGCACGCTTCTCCGTGGATGCGAGGCGCTTCTCTTGATGCGGTGCAATGCGACAGCTACAGCGGCGACACCCTCCTTCGGAGTTGCGACGGCAGCGGCTGCGACGGCGACACGCTTCTTCCTCGATGCGAGACTCTTCTCTTGCTGCGGTGCAATGCGACAGCTACAGCGCCGACACCCTCCTTCGGAGTTGCGACGGCAGCAGCAGCGACGGCGACACGCTTCCTCTTCGTTGCGGGACGCTTCTCTCGATGCGGTGCAATACGACAGCTACAGCGGCGACACCCTCCTTCGGAGTTGCGACGGCAGCAGCAGCGACGGCGACACGCTTCTTCCTCTTGAGTCGCGCTTCCAGCTCCTTGCGACACGCAGTCCCTTCAGAAGGCCCAAAACAGCAGCAGGCACTTCCAAAGGATTCTTGGGGAGCTGGTGGTTGAAGTCTGTTGTCCCTGAGACTTCAGCAGGAGGCAAGCTCTTTTCTCAAGCCCTTGGAGATACTTTACAAGTTGAATAAAAGTGCACACAAAGTCCTTTCTCCTTCCTTTGGCAGTCAGGCAACCACTGCAGGCAGATCCCTCTAGCTTAGGGATAGTCTTCTCCTCAGTTCCTTCTTGGTTCCGCTCCTCAGCAAAGTTTCTTCTTGTTTTCCCAAAGTGATCTAATCTCCTAGGGGTCTGGGTCCCCTTTTATACACAGTTTTCCTTTGTTCTCTGAAGGCAGAGAGGCCTCTGCCCAGCCCAAAACCAGTTCTGGTCAGTCCTGGAGCACTTTGTTTTTCTGTCTCCTTCTTTCCTTTCAGAATGTGGGGCAGGGTGCTCAGCCGCCCGGCAGGAGGTGGAGCCAGCATTGTGGAAGGCAGGCACAGCCCTATTCAGACCCAGGTGCAACTCCTCCCTCCACTCTGGATGCAGATCTTTCTATTCAGCCCTGTGCTGACTCACCCTGTCTCCTGTAGCCACCCCCAGCCCCTGTCACTCAATCTCCAGACAAGGAATACACAACCTAGCAGAGGCAGGCTTGGAAGTTTAGGCAAGAAAATACCCACTTTCTAAAAGGGGTATTTTCAAACACAGAATGTTAAAACCAACTTCACTAAAAGATGTATTTTAGCATTCTGAGTTCAGGCATACTAAATTCGTTTTTCTACCATGTTCCCTGGGTCAGTTCTGACTATAAGGTGTAATAGTCAGTCTGCCCATTCTGGCCTATGGGGAGCAGGTAGCCTTGCAATAGTGAAAAACGAAAATGGCTGTAATTCACTATTAGGACATGCCACACACACCAGGGCATATCCTACCTTGTACTTACAATGCACCCTGCCCTAGGGCCTACTTTAGGGGTGACCAACATGCAGTAAAGGGAAGGTTTAGGGACTGGTAAGTGGGTGTACTCACCAAGTCGACATGGCAGCCCTAGGCTGCACACAGGCTCTGCAATGGCAGGCCTGAGGCACATTTTACAAGCCGCTTCTGTGGGTGGCACAACCAGTGCTGCAAGCCCACCAGCGGCATTGGATTTACAAGCCCTGGGCACACTCAGTGCACTGTACTAGGGACTGACAAGTAAACCAATCATCCAATCATGGAGTCACTAATCCATAACACAATTTACAATGGGGAGAGCATATGCACTTTAGCACTGATCAGCAGTGGTAAAGTGCCCAGAGTCATAAAACAGCCAACAACAGGTCAGAAAAAATATAGGAGGAAGGCAAAAAGTTTAGGGATGACCCTGCAAAAAGGGCCAAGTCCAACAGAGGGAGAAATTTAAAGTGAAGAAAAATGTTCCATACTTCGAACATTTTTGCAGAACATTTTTCTGTTCTTTAAATTTCTCCTATTTAAAAAAAATAAAATGGTTGTATGTTTGTGTTATACATGTCAAGGTGCCACATGTGGCAAAAGGCATGTCCTGTGCCACAAGTACATAAGACACAGCTTCTTAGTAACTTATACACCCCATTCATACGCACATATGTTCATAATCCCCAAAGACCACGCTCTCATTGACACACAGTGCTCCTAGTCAAAGTATTTTCTTCAAACCATAGTATCAGGCTCTATGGACCTTATCCTTAAAAAGTCAATGAAGGTGGGCGTAGGGGTGTCTGGTAACAATGCGCGAGTTGTTTAGCCTTCATTAGCTCACAATGGTTTCCACAGATCAGAAGTAGCTCACTATAGAAAAGGTTGGAGAGCCCTGGTCTAATGGTATCTGTGACTGCCAATAGTGTAGTTTCCGGACTGTGCATTCCTCTAAAACCAGACTGCGAGGGGTCTAGAATTTTATGCACCTCCAGCTATGCAGCTAGTTTGTTTATATGGGACTCTAAGCACTTACCTAGCAGAGGAAGTAGAGAGATGGGACAAAAATTGGTAAGAATGTCAGTGTTGGCATTCAATTTTTTTTTTTTAGAATAGGAGTTATTTGCGCTGACTTCCACTCATCAGGAAGAGAGGCCGAATCTATAGAGAGATTGAACAGATCAGTGACTGTGGGCACGATACAGAGGGCTAAAGAGGAAGTGACTTTAGAAGGACAAATGTCACGTGGGGAGCCAGATTTGGCGCCAGCCAGCATTGATTGAACCTGATCCAATGAGTAAGGTTCACATTTTTCTAACGTGGCAGTGCTGTGAGAGAAGGTGCATTGAAGTCTATAGCCATATCTAGTTGGCTATGGGCAATAGGGAAGTTAACACAGGTAGGCGTAATCTTATATTACTATGCTATATGGTTTGTTAAAGAGTTGCAGAAAGTTGGGAAGCAGAAATCAGAACTTGTTCCCAGGAGGTGCTCCTCACAATCTTAGCCTAAGTTCACCGTTTTTAAACCGATGTGTTTTTAAACCTGTTTTTATTGTACTGTATTGAATTTGTGTACATTGCTAACGGAGGAGGGAGGGAACCGGAAGTGGGGTGCTTAAGCGGACACTTGCTCAGAAGGCTTACACTCTAGTGGTTAGATCGCCACCTACTTAAGAGGCACGCTGACGCGGACGCGCAGCGGACGCGCGCAGCGGGCGCGCCGCCGGCGCGCCTAAGGTGCGCCTAAGGCAAGCCCGTCTGCGCCCGTCCGCGCGCGATCCGGGCTCAGGGCGAGTCCCCCTGGTCAATCTACCTCGGGAACCATGGTGTACTCCAGTGAAGAGCTACGGCTGTTAGATCCCCAGAAAGAAACATCCAACTGTCCTCGGTCAACTATGAGTTTGACGCATGCCAGTAAGAATCATAATAATACTTGCCCCTACTGCCACATCACCTATCCGGTTTTACTAGATATCCCGGTGAAAGTTCGATCTGCTACTCATTCTAAGAAATCAAGGATAGCCGACGCTGGCCCATTAAAATGTATCTTATTTAACGCCAGGTCTTTAGTTAAACATAGAACGGAGTGTGCCCTACTATTGGAGGAGTGGATGATAAAAATTGCTTTTATCACGGAGTCCTGGACTGATAAAACTTCAGGACCCGATCTGGTAGAAGCTATCCCCCAGGCTTTCTTTACCACACGCTAGATAGACCTCATGGAAGGGGAGGAGGCTTGGCTGTTATCTACCATGACTCTTTAAAGCCTATTTTTCATAAGGCTTCTAATCCCTGTTGTGAGGCTCTTTCATTTAGCTTTCACTCTGTCTACTCTAGCACTTTTAAGGGCATCCTGCTCTATCGACCTCCTGGCCCCAGAGGGGCTTTCTGGAGTTGTTGGGCTCACTGTTGGAGGAAGGGCTATGCCTTGACTCATTTACGGTGTTCGGTGATTTTAACTTTTACTTGGAGGCCGCATCTGACCCCGACACGTCCCGTTTACAGCAGATAATGGGAGTGGGAGATTTTAAGCAGCTGGTGGGTAATCCTACCCACGATAAGGGACACACCCTTGATGGGATTTTTTCAAATAACCCGGACCTGGTTTGTACTGCGGTACTCCCGCTGCCTTGGTCTGACCACAGGGCGATTCTGTTTCAATTAAACCCACCCGCGGATCCCATAACTCCGCCTACTATCATCAATGAGATTGAGACCAGAGCCTGGAAAGAGGTAGACTGTTCCAAATTGGAAGAGGAGCTTTGGAATCATCTGCGTCCTCTCCCCGCTGGAGTAGAAGAGGCCACCTCAGTCTTTACCTCATGGCTTGAATCCACTTGTAACACACTCGCCCCTGTCAAAAAATGGATTCCAAAACGTGTTACACCTTCGGCCCCTTGGTACACCGAAGAGCTTAAAGCTCAAAAACTGAACTGTAAACAGTCAGAAAGGGCCTGGAGGAGAGAATATAACAAGCCTGATAAGGATACCTATAGACACAGCATCGCCATTTATAAGGGGATGTTGTTGGAAACCAAAAAGAAATACTTTCAGGATCAAATAGACCAAGCCAAATCAAATTCCAAGGAACTGTTCAAGACACTTAAAAAATTAACCATTCCTATTGCCCCTAAGAGCTCCTGCAGCCCTAAATTCTGCGATCAACTAGCCGATTTCTTCAAATTAAAGGTTGAATCTATTTTTTCCTCCTTCTCCCTAGCAGATAATAAGGAGCCTGATCAGTCAATTACCCTCGGCCAAGACAGTCCCACAACCTCCGCCGTATTAGAGCTTTTTCAACCTCTCACGGTTCCTGAGACTATCACCATTCTGAATTCTATTCGCTCGGGAGCCCCTTCTGATCCCTGTCCAGCATTTTTAGCAAAACAAATACCAGGAGTCATAGGCTCGGCTCTCATGCCCCTACTAAATGAGATATTCAGCTCTGGCTCGTTTCCCAAGAAGTGGAAGGTCGCCTCCATCCTCCCCCTCCTGAAAAAACAGAATCTTGATGCAGGTGACCCCAACAATTACAGGCCCATATCTCGTCTTCCGCTTCCTGCCAAGGCCTTGGAAAAAGCAATGAATATTCAACTTAATGCTTTTCTCACACTTAATCAGACTCTTGATCCAACACAATATGGCTTTAGAGCAGAACACAGCACTGAGCTGGCCCTAATTAAATCTACGGAAGAAATTCGGGAGGCCCTGGACAGTGGAGGAAGTGCAGTATTGATCCTGTTAGACTTGTCCGCGGCCTTTGACACGGTCCATCACAAAGTCCTGATGGACCGTTTGTTCGGGGCCGGATTAAGGGGGTCTGCTCTGAAGCTTCTGCAGTCGTTTCTCTCCGGTAGAATACAAACCGTTGACATGGATAACTGTCATTCCAAACCTTTCACCCTTCCATGTGGGGTCCCACAGGGCTCCTCCCTCAGCCCAACGCTTTTTAATGTTTATGTGGCTCCCCTTGCTGGTGTGATCAGGTCTTTCGGCTGTCAACTGACCTCCTATGCTGACGACACCCAGATAGTGTTGTCACTAAGGGAGGGCTTTGAAAAGGAAACTGGTGCCCGTTTCCATGACTGTATGGCTGCCATCTCCAGATGGATGTCAGAAAATTGTTTAAAGCTCAACTCCAATAAAACAGAGGTAATAAAATTTGGGAAGAATCCGCTATTGTGGACCCCAGACTGGTGGCCGGCTGACCTTGGCACATGCCCCACACCTACCGAGAAAGCCAGAAACCTGGGAGTGCTTATGGATAATAAGCTGACACTAGGCGACCAAGTTAGCTCAGTTACCTCGGCCTGCTTTTATGTTCTAAAGATCATAAACAAGGCTAAGCCCTATCTCAACATAAATGGCCTCAAAACAGTAATTTCGGCCCTTCTTATGTCCCGGCTGGATTACTGTAATGGGCTTTATATGAACGCTCAAAAACAACTTATTAACAAGCTCCAGATGGTCCAAAATGCGGCAGCCAGATTGTTGTCAGGGACCTCAAAGTTCGCTTCTGTAAAGGAAGAGGTCAAACGGTTGCACTGGCTTCCTGTCAGACACAGAATACGTTTCAAAGCACTGTGTACCGTTTTTAAAGCCCTTCATGGCAAAGGTCCTGACTACCTACGACAAAAAATTCAGTGGTACATTCCTAGGAGAGCGCTACGATCATTGGGGGCGAAGAAAGTCACAATTAGCACTGTGAAGAAGGCAGGTTGGGGAGGTAGAAGCTTTATTAACAGTGCGTCCAAATCTTGGAATGAGCTTCCTTTTCAACTGAGGAGTGCCACAGACCTCCTCTCCTTCAGGAAGGGTCTCAAAACTTGGCTGTTTGACCAATAATTCCTTGTGTCAACTTACCTCAGGTTCAGCAGGCAGTGCTTAGCGCCAGGACACCCTCGGGTAACAGAGCGCTTTATAAGTTCGATTAACATAACAACATAACATAGAAATGCAACCATATCAAGTTTAACAAGCTCTTTTCTTAAAGCAGGAGTTGAAATTCTCACATGGTTAGTTAGTTCTCAGGGGAAAGGTTTATCAACTCTCAACTTTAGGTTGCTTGCTGTCATATAATCATTCGAGGACGATGTTACATTTCAGGGAGGGTGGTAGATTGTAGCGTATGTGAGATTTTCAGGCACACCGACTTGTGCCTCTCCTTGTTGGAGGTCTTCTAACGTGTCCCTTTACTTTTTCACCCGTGCAGTGACTAATAGGATATTTCTTTTGTGTTTTGGTTCTCCAAAGAGGATAGGAACCTCACTGACAATTTGTAATATTTGCATGGCTTTTCCCCCTGGGTTACTTGGTTTTGAATATTTACTATATTTTACATAGCAAGGTAAAGATATACATGTCTTTTTTAGGTAAAAAAGTATAATTCATACTAACACTGGAGATTTTTATTTTTGATTGAAACCCTTACAGTAGTTTTTGTAAAGGTTAATAAAACAAAACAAAAAAACCACATAATAAAACTTGATATACTTCTTGTTTAGAACGACTGTTGGTGCAATAAACTATTTAATAAATAAATGTCCAAAAAGTACTTTTCTAAATTAATAATTTCCTTTATAAATGTTAGAAAGGGGGTGTTAGTTGGCAGAGGTTTGCACCCTGTCCAAGTAGAGACCACCACTCTAGTCAGGGTGAGTCAGATACACTCCCTAAATTAAACTGTGCTCACCCTCTGATAGCTTGGCACAGAGCAGTCCAGCTTAACTTAAGAGGCACTGTGTAAAGTATTTGTGCAACACTTAAATTACAGTAACTCAATGAAAACAGCACAAAAAGACTCCACACAGGTTTAGAAACAGAATATTTATCTGAGTATAACAAGACCAAAGTGACAAAAACCCAATAAGTAGAAGTAAGAGATATGAATGTTTAAAGATTAAGTGTGAAAATAGTGCTTAGAAGTCCCTAGAAGTCAAAAGGTTACTTGAGGTCGCGAGGGACCGGTGCAAAGTCAAAGTATGGGCTGACCGCGATGGAGGGTAGCCCAGCTACAGGACCCAGATAGGTCCCGCTGAAGAAATACCTTAGATGGAGCTTTTGTTGATGTTGAGATTCTAGTGCGTCGTTGCTGAGCCGCGCAAAGGGGGTCCCGTGTCGTTGTCCTGAGTATCTGTGCGCGCTATAAAAGTCGTATAACATCTCAGTTGATGTGAATACAATGAGTCATAGTCGAGCCACGCAGAGTGTAGTCATCAAGCCACGCAGGCTGTGGATCCGATGTCTGAGGAGCCTCTGTGTCGAAGGGCGATGTGGCGGAAATTCTCACACAGTCGAGGCAATGCATCAGTTTTTTCAGAAATCAGCTGCAGAACCCACGTCTGAGGCCCAGGACTGAAGGGGCACCTCAGGCAAGGGTAAGACTCACAGATGGCCGAGTCCAGCAGCACCAGCAGGATTGCAGGAAGTGTTTTGTGTCCCGAGACCCCAGAAAACAGGAGGCAAGACAGCAAGCCCTTGAAGTCACTCTAGCTTCAAGTGAGATGGGTCCAGTCCTTGTCCTCAGCAGGGCAGAGATCAGCAGGCACCAGGGCAGCTCAGTAAAGCAGAGAAGCAGTTCCTCAGAACAGTCAGTCACAGCAAAGTGGCTATCCTTACAGCACAGCAGTCTTTACTCCAGCAGAGTTCTTCCCAGGTCTAGTAGTGTGCTGATTTGATGGGGTCAGAGACCTGGTACTTATATCGAAAAGGACCTTTGATGTACGGGATGACTTCAAAGGAACTCTCTCAAGTGCACAAGGATCCCTTTCAACCTAGTCCAGTCTGCCAGGCTATCGGGGGGGGGGAGTAATCCCTCAGCCCTTTGTGTGAGGACAGGACACAGTCTATTCACATGCAAGTGTGAGCCACTCTCCCCCTTCCTGCCCAGAAAGGCTATCAGAATGCAGATGAGTCCGTCCTCTGTCACAGCCAGCCCTTCCAGTGTTTATGGCTGGTTTTTTTTTTTTTAAAATAATTTTATTTTTGTCCATCCAGCAGCAGGTCATCACAATACATAAAGCATTTTACATATGCGCGACTTAAAGGTCACATAACATTGTTCACATTTAAAACATATACCACTTTTTTACTTTACACATATGCATAATTGAATAAATGACCTCCGTGGACATGTCTCTTACATTTGCTTTGCCATGTTGTAATACAATACATTATATCCGTATCACATCTCTCGATCGTCCTTGCTTTCCCTAGTTGGTTTTGGATATTATATGGCTGAAAACGAGCCCTTATGGTGTATCGACATCCCCTTGCGCTGACTGCAGGTATTGCACTAGTGGGTCCCAGAAATCTCTAGGTCTCGAGGCCTGTGGTATGTCTTCTGCATACGCCGCTAATGTCTCTCTGCAATAGGTCATGTCAGCGATCCAGTCTTTAAGCCTTGGGGGTTTCTTGCTCCCCCAGCGCATTGCTATGCGCCGTTTGGCAAGCAAGAGCGCAACTGCCAGGAATTTCCTACGTCTAGCTAACTTGAGTTTGCGTATACCCAATATGCATACCAAAGGGGTGTTTGGAATCTGCTCTGATAGCATGGTAGTGAGCGTATTTGTGATGTCTTGCCAGTACGTGTAGAGTTGCGGGCATGCCCACGACATATGTAAGAAATCCGCATTCGGCATTTTGCATCTCTGACATCTATTGTTTTCCCTAAGTCCGAATTTGTGTAGCTTGACTGGGGTGTAGTAAGTTTGGTGTATGAACTTAAAATGAATGATGCGTAAATTACAGTTTGATGTAATAAGTCGGAGTTATGTGCAGCTATATTGCCAATCCTGTTCGTCTATTGGTTCGCCAATGGCTAATTCCCACCTGCGAGCTGCAATGTTTGGTCCTCTTACCTGTTCCTCTTGAGTTGCGTTGTAGAGGCGCGTTACTAAGTTTTTTCGTGTAGGTGCTGTCAAGAGTATTTGTAGTGCATTCAGTTGCGTGGGTTCATCCGGAAAGGATTCATATAGTTCCCTAATTGCCATGCGTAGTCGCAGATAGGCGAACTTCTTTAGTGGCGATTGGTGTGCGCAAAGTGATGGGTCCTCTGATTAAATAAAGTGATTGTGTGGGAACGTGTCGCCCATAGTGGTCAGCCCCATATCCGCTAGCAGTGTTGCCATTTTTTTCTCCTGAGTCACTGAGTTTGGGGTGTCGAGCCAGCGGGAGCACCTTGGCGTATATCGGGAGCTTGTTTGCTCTATGTGCCAGCGTGTGCCATGTTCGGGATGTACAGTGAACCGTGTGTATCGTATCCCGTGGCGTAATTCTCTTCGGGTCCGTTATAAAGGCCGTCAATGGCGAGGGGTGTACACTGTCATGTTCTATTGCTATGTGTGGAATATGTGCATGTGGTCTCGTCCAATAGTGAGCATGTTGTGCCTGCGCACAGTAAAAATAGAGCTGGAGGTCTGGTGCCCCAAAACCCCCTTGATGATAAGGTTGTGTTATGATTTGCCAGCTGGTTCTGGCTTGCTTACCCGCCCATGTTAAACGCTGTAAGACCGAGCGTAGTCTAGTGAAAAATGCCTGTGTTAGCCATATCGGTATGTTCCAAAACAAGTATAAAAACCTAGGCAGTACTATCATTTTCTTTAGCGCTATTCTCTCCGCCAGGGAGAGGGGCATTTTAATCCACTTATCTACCTGGTCTTCAAGTTTCGTCAAGGCTCTACCATAGTTCTCCCTAATTACCGTGTCTGGGTTGCGATGTATCCATATACCTAGGTATTTTACTGGTTCCGTCTGCCATTCCAGGGGGTAATCTAGGTTTGGTTGTGGAGTTGCTGCTGTGAGGGGGATAACTACTGATTTGTCCCAATTGATTCGGAGTCCTGAATAGTGTTCAAATCTAATATATTCTCTGGTAAGTGGATTGAGGTTGGTGTCGGGGTGACTTGTGTAGAGGACCATGTCATCTGCATATAGTGAGATGCCGATGGGCCTGAGGCCAAATTGTAGTGCTGATCTGTAGTGTTTGACGAACTTTGCAAGCTAAGGGTTCTAATATTAATACAAAGAGCATTGGTGATAATGGGCAACCCTGTCTAGTACCCCGTGTTATATCAATTGGGTCCGACGTCAATCCATTTATCCTGACACGCGCCTTAGGTTCTGTGTACAATAGCGCTATCCATCTCAGAAATGGCTCGGGAAAACCCATCCTACGCAACACTGTGAACATGAAGACCCACTCCACTGAATCAATAGCCTTCGCCGCATCCAGTACGGCCGCGGCTGCTGGCATGTCTGGGTCGAATTGGTGATATAATGCGAATTTAGTGCGTATGTTATGTGTGGTTGACCGCGTCGGCATGAAGCCTGCTTGATCTGGTAGTACTAGGTTACACAGTAACGGTTTTATTCGCGTTGCTATAATTTTTGCTAATATTTTAGCTTCTATATTAATTAGGGATAGTGGCCTATAAGAATCACATCTAGTTAAGTCCTTACCCGGCTTAGGGAGTGCTATCAAAAGTGCTTCCCGTAGGGATTTGGGGAGTGTGCCTACCTCATACGCTTCCTCATACATTTCTGCTAGATGAGGAATCAGTAGATCCCAAAATTCTTTCTAAAATTCTCCTGGGAGTCCATCTAGACCTGGAGCTTTGTTGTTGGGAAGGGAGTTAATCGCCTCTCTGAGTTAGTCTTCCGTGATATGCTGGCAGAAATATTCACGGTGCGTGTCAGATAACCATGCCAATGGTACATCGTCCAAATACTCATTTATTTCAGATGTGGATGTCGTCGACTGAGTGGTATATAGGTCGGCGTAATATTTGGTGAAGCAGTCTAATATAGCAGGGGTGTCGTATAATGGCTGTTGGTGCTCAGCGTTAATCTGCGTTATGTACGTTTTAGTATGTGCAGGTTTGATTTTGTATGATAACGCGCGGCCAGGTCTCCCGCCCTCTCAATAACACCTGGCTGTGTATTTACGCGAGACATTTTATCTCGTCGTCCGCAAACCCATGATATTTGTCCATTAGTCGTCTGATTTTGGCTAGTGTGGCATTGTTTTGAGTTGTAGTGTATTCCTCCTCAAGCCTTTTAAGGTCTGCTTCCATCATCCTTAGCTGTTGTTGAATATCTTGTAGAATGCCCACGTGTTTGCTAATGCAATGACCCCTAATAGTTACCTTAAAGGCCTCCCATAGTGTTTTAGCGCTGCTAACCGAACCGGAATTGTGGTCAAAGTAGTCCACAATCGCCTGACACAGCTCACTACGGAATACCTGGTCCTTTAGAGCATTTTGTTTTAGTCTCCATGTAAACTGTCTTGGAGTGTGAGTGGGGATGGCTAATATAAGGCGTACCGGGGCATGATCTGACAATGTTTTTGGTAAATGTTCAACTGCAGTGGTCCACGTGCAAACATCCTGCACTAACAGCCAGTAGTCTATTCTTGACCATGTATGGTGCGTTAGTGACAGACATGTACCTTTCTTTACGGCCTGGGTGTCGTAATCTCCATATATCGACCATGTCCCATTCATCCATTCCCTCCCTGAGGGCCTTAGCTGATTGTTTACCGTATCTATCGTTTCCAGTCGATCTATCTAGCGCAGGATCTAAACAAGTGTTGAAATCTCCACCCCATATAATGGCTGCGGGTTGTAGTTCACGTAGTTGTGTCCAGATCTGTATGTAAAAATTTGGGTCAGCATTGTTGGGGCCATATACTGTGACAATTGCGAGAGCCG
Organism: Calotriton arnoldi; assembly: GCA_963921515.1. Lineage (NCBI taxonomy): Eukaryota > Metazoa > Chordata > Amphibia > Caudata > Salamandridae > Calotriton > Calotriton arnoldi. The sequence goes on along the minus strand of CAWUFW010000112.1, from coordinate 5,871,830 downwards.
TGCCCCCGAACTTTCCCTGTACTATTTCGTACCGACCCTGATCGTTTTTGATAGAGTTAAGGAATGTGAAGGGGAATGTTCTCTTGACCAATAGCATCACTCCTCTGGCGTAGGAGGATGCCAATTTGTATGTGGCCCATCTAGCGCCTATCTTGGGTTCCCTAACATCTGTCAAATGTGTTTCCTGTAGGCAGGCGATATCTACCTTGTGCCTGTCTAGGTAAGCAAAGACTTTCCGTATTTTCTGTGGATTGTGAAGTCCACGGATATTTCAGGTCATTAACGTTAATGTTATGCTTCGGAGTGTTAGCCATCTTTCCACCTGCTGCCTTCTATTAATCGCAGGTACTTGTGCAAACATACATCGCCATAGTCACCTGAATCTGCAACTCTGCCGCTGGACGGTATTTTCTGTTTGAACCCCCCGCCTCCCCCCTCCCACTCCACTGTGCCCTTTACAGCTGAGACAATCCCAAAAAACATGTTACAACCCCTTCCCGGCCACCACCCCTCTCCCAAAGAACAAAGGAAAACTAACTTAGCGGTGTGGAACACACTAGGGGGCGGGAGCTTCCTAGCACAGATACCCCTGCAGTAGTTACAAGGGGGACGCCATGCTGTCATTTCTAATGCACATCGGAACTACCGGCCAAGTAACCATGAACAGTGGTATGAAACAGCATGTGCGCTAGTATTGTCATCTGTCGAAGTCTAATAAACAGTATCTCTAACATGTTCAGGATCGTTACTGGAGCTATGCAACCAACAATAAACACCACAATCTCAACTCACGGCCCTTTGTGTCGGTGTGTGCTTCCGCCAGTGACCTCTGCTGCTGCCGACAGTGCACCAAAACCCACGTATATCAGTCAATTGCGAACGTCCAGGTCTCGTGGGGCCAACTCAATGATCCAACAACGTTTATGTAGCACAGTTGACCAGCATACGTCTGAGAGCCTCGGAACACCCCCAAGTCTCTATTACCAGGACAGCGCCAGGGTCATTTAAGAAGGGCAGGCTTATCACTCCACGTCTGATATGGCAGCTTGGTCTTCCGGACTCTCCCTTGGAGATCTCAGTCTTGCGCTCTGCGGACCTTTTTGCTGAAGATACTTCAGTATGTCTTTAGGTTCATTAAAGATTTTTGATTTCCCCCTCTTCCATAATTTTGAGCCTGGCGGGGTACAACATTGCATATTTGATGGCGAGATCCCGTAACCTCCTTTTTGCCAGGTCAAATTTCTTTCTCGCCTTTTGGACTGTTGGCGTGAAGTCTGGATACAGTGAGATCTCCATTCCCTCATGTTTCAGAGCTCCCAGCTCGCGAGCCTTTCTGAGGGCCACATCTCGGTCTCTATAATTTAACAGCTTGGCGATGATGGGCCTCGGCCGAGCACCCGTCGGTGGCAGCGGGGCCAAGGACCTGTGCACCCTTTCCACTATGAAGACAGAAATGAAATGAAATGAAATTTGTACTTGTAAAGCGCAATTATACCCCCAAAGGGGTGTCCTGGCGCTGTACGCATACCGCTGTGGAACCCTTCCTGGCTTTTCCCTGTGAAATGTCCACTCCTGGGCACCCCCAAGGTGAAGCCAGGCATCCCAGCGCTGGTGGGGCCGTTGTGGCGATTAAGCAAGCTATTGCCCAGAGTTGCAGAGTGGGACCCATGATTAGAATAGGCACCGAGGCGAGAATTATCAGGTCCGAGGAAATTGAGCCCAAGACCCGCCGAGGCGGGAATTGAACCCTGGTCCCGGGCCAGATCTCTGCATCAGGGTCTGCCGCTCTAACCATTGAGCCACACTTCTCTGCCCATCAGGGCGATCAGCAGCTGTTCCACATAGCGCTCCATGGGGCCTGTGTTTGTTGTTTCTGCTATACCCATCAAGCGTATGTTACTTCTGCAGGACCTTGCCTCCAAGTCTTCTGCTTTTGCCGTTAGCGCCGCCAGTTGTTTATCCATCTTGGTCTTTGGTTTCCAGTTGGTTATGAGCATCTTCAGTTTCAGATATTCGGCGTTCGGCCATATCTATTCTTTCTGTATGGCGGTCCATGCGCTCAGACATGCGGTCCATCCTATACGTGAGAGAGTCAATCTTTCCATCAATATTCGTGAGGGCAGCTTGGATGGATGCAAACATGGACTGCACGTCTCCACTGGCGATATTACTGGTGGGTGCTGTCTCCCGTGACGATGTCTGTTGAACATCTGAGGTGGCATCCGTTGTCTTTTTTGCCTGTTCAAAAGTGATCTTTGGCTGGTTCCTATCCGGTTTGCCCATATTTGATTTCTGCGTATTTCTTTGCTCTCAGTGTGTACTATTGGACCACCGCCTTGACCCTGGACCCTGTGTCGCAAGCCCTTCCGGTCCAAGATAACGTCTCGCTGATCAATGATAGTTTCCCAGTCACCGACCACAGCTTCCCCACACTCTTTGTCTAGGGACCAGCAGAGGCAGTCCACTCAGGAGCGAGGACCTCTCCCCCCGCAGCCGCCGGCGTTTTCAAGGCGATAGTGCAGGGGTAGGTTTCCTCAGGCGCAAGATTGTTCGCCACTCGCCATGTATTTCAAAAGTGCCCCAGCAGCTCTTTTTACGGAACGCCTGACTTAAAGTATCACAGTTGCAGCCTGGTAGGTGGCTGGCCCTTTTAAGGAGGTGTATAGTGCCTCGCTTTCTCATGTAACTTCAACAACTGTATATGCCCAACACGCAACCGGCTCAACAGTGCGTCTCCAGCAGCCAGTTACCACGCACTCAACTGCGCGCCGGGGACGAGAGAAAACAGGCCATGTGGGAATACTGTTGATCAGGAGCGGGCCATACACCCACCAGAGCCTTCCATAGTCTTTGCCCCCTTTAGCTTCCTTGCACAGGTTTCCACTGGGTGCAATGTAACCCTCCAGGCAGCAGTGGCTGATTTCCTAGCCTCACAGCAGATGGACACCACCAAACAGACCACAGCCCACCACGAGGCTGGAGCGCAATGGCGAGGGGGGCACACCACGGCGGCGTCTTACCGACAGATTCGTTCTCCTGCCGCCGCCAGCAGCGCCAGCTCCACTTCCCAGGGGTCGCGCAGTCACCGCCTCCACTGCCAGGAGTCGCCAGCAGCGTCAATTTCTTCCGGACCCGTCTGCCGATTGGGACTGCCAGCGTGCGTGCGTTACGTCGCGGCTCTGCCGCACACTTTAGCCCGAGGCCTCACTTTCACTTTTTCGCGTCCCCAGGCCTCTGTGTCGACTCGCACCCGTTTGAGACAGCGGGAGTGATTAGGGCCACAGGGCGGTACGCTGGTGGGATCCGGCGGTGTTCCACATGCAGTCCGACTCGACGCTAGGTTCCAGGGCTCCTTGTGCGCATATTGTTCAGCGATTTTCTAGGCGTCCGAGAGGAGCTCGCTCACAGTGCGGCCATCTCTCGGCTTGGCTAGCTCCGCCCCCCGTTTGTGGCTGTTTAGAGAGAATGGGAAAAGTGTAGCTGTCACCCAGCCCAGACATGTATTAGAGCCAGGCTGCAGGCACACAGAGTAAAGTTAAGAGCAAAGCAATGTCCACTTTCTAAAAGTGGCATTTCTAAAACGGTAATGTCAAATCCAACTTTTCCACTAAAGAGTATTTATCACCACCATTCCAGAAATATAAAACATGAAGTGGCTACTCCTTTCTGATCAGGAATTACAGCTTTAAAAGTGTTTTAAGGAATTTCCAGTGCTAGCCTATGAGAGGAGTAGGTCTCAGTAGTGAAAAATTGATTTAGCCATTTGTTACTACCAGGACATGTAAAACTTCAAGTATATGTCCAATCTTTCAGGTTACACAGCACCATGCCCATAGGGTCACTTAGGGCCTATCTTAGGGATGACTTATGTGTAATACAATGGGAGTTTAAGGCTTGGCAAGTGGCTTTAAATGCTAAGTCAAAGTGGCAGTAAACTGCGCACACACAGGTCCTGCAATGGCCGGCCTGAGACAAGTTTGAAAGGCTACTTCTGTGGGTGGCACAACCAGTGCTGCATGCCCATTAGTAGCATTGAGATTACAGGCCCTGGGAATATGGCATACTACTTTACAAGGGACTTACAGATAAATTAAATATGCCAATTAGGTGAACACCAATGTTGCCATGTTTAGGGGAGAAGCACATGCACTTTAGCACTGGTCTGCAGTGGTAAAGTACTCAGAGTCCAAAGGGCAACAACAATATACAAGAAAAAGTGGAGGGGAGCAGGCAGAAAGTTGGGGGAAGACCACCCTAAAGATGACAGGTCTAACAGTAAGCTAATATGGATCTTGTCAATTTGCAGAAATGCTAGTCTAAGTCACAACACACCATCAGAGTTAAAAGATTAAATGATTTGAATTTGCTCCCATCCTTAAAATAACCCCTAAATACTTAATGTCGCAGTTCTCATTTTAGCTTTCAGAAAGGAAAATGTGCTTTATAACAGAATGGGATGATGTATTCCTGATGAATTTGCTGATCAGGGTCTCTTCCATAGAGTTCATGTAACAATGATACACATTTTGCTTTTCCAGGATCAGAAAAAGGTAGCAACATATCATTTGCATAATGCAAGGTCTCACTGTTTACACCACTAGGAGTTACAAAATGTTTCTGAAAACAAGGAGTTCAATACAAAATTGAAAATGTGGTGATAATTGACAACACCAACAAGTATCATATATATATCTCCACGCTCCACTCTCTGCCAAATGCTCTCGCACTCACTAGCGGGTGCTCGGTGCGCAAGGACACTCGGGCAAATATCCACACTCCCAAACATAATTACCAGCACTCGCGGGGGTAAATCCTCGTTCGGATTTAATGGCACACAAATTTACAAACAAACGCGTTTCAGCGGTACGCCTTACTCACAGAGGAAGGCGTACCGCTGAAACGCGTTTGTTTGTAAATTTGTGTGCCATTAAATCCGAACGAGGATTTACCCCGCGAGTGCTGGTAATTATTTTTGGGAGCATGGATATATATATTTTTTTCTGAAAACTGCAGCACTATACCGATCCACCTCCTGCGATGCCGGTGTCTCAGCGGCGGCGGCAGCCACTATATTTTTTTGTAAGAAGTAGTCTCTGCGGAAATCCCAAAGAAAACAGCGACACACCAAAAGGACAGCACAATAGTTTATTGTGCACACAAACAACGACGCGTTTCGGCGAAGCCTTTATCAAGTGAAGAACCCGAGTACCATCCCCTATAGAAATACAAAAGTGAGTTCATGGAAAGAGAGAAAATACTCCAACTGCAATCAGCTTGTACTTTAAAAATGGACAGGTTAGTCAGTGAATAAAGTTCAATGTTAATTGACAAAACTTTACGCATGGAATTATCATTTGGATGGAGTGGCCATCATATTTCACGTGTCCGACAACAATTTACCATGGTTTGATAATTAATTTTTCCCTTTTCATTGTGGCACAAGATTGCTGGGACTGTGCATGCGTCACATTTAATCAAATATCGAAATTAACATGGATTAACATGCCAGCATACACACTAGCGATCCTTACTCCATGTCAATTTGGGAGCATTCGCTCAGAAACACCATTGCTCACTAAGTTTTGTTCCTGTATCACAAAATCGGGCACATTCCTTGGGGAAACAGCGTCGGACAGATCTATTTATCATCATTGGTTTGGTCTTGTATGAATTGTAGCATTTCGAAACATTTAGACGATTAATGAATTACAATGGAATGACTCATTAATGCAAAGCATGTTTTAATTTGCAATGTTGTATGTATTTTTTTCCATGCGTAAAGTTTAGCCAATGGACATTGAACTTTATTCACTGACAAACCTGTGCATTTAAGCACAAGCTTCAATTGCAATTGGAGTATTTTCTCTTTCCATGAACTCAGTTTTGTATTTCTATGGGGGATGGTACTCAGGTTCTTCACTTGATAAAGGCTTCGCCGAAACGTGTCGTTGTTTGTGTGCACAATAAACTATTGTGCTGTCCTTTGGTGTGCCGCTGTTTTCTTTGGGATTTCCGCGAAGACTACTTCTTACAAAAAAAAATAAAAAAATTTATATATATATATATATATATATATATATATATATATATATATATATATATATATATATATATATATATATATATATATATATATCGAAAGTTTCACCTCCAAGATCCCAGGAATCACAAAACTCATGAAAACCGGAACAGATGAAAATAGACCCAGCTGTAAGTGCAAGTGAGTATTTATTTTTAAAAGCTCAGCATGCCTGCCATGACGCGTTTCAGCCTACCAGAGGCCTTGTTCACATATATACACACACATATATACACACACATATATACACACACATATATACACACACATATATACACACACACACACATTAAAAAAGAAAAGATTTAAAAAAAAAAAAAAAAAAAAAAAAGGGAGGTTACAGGGACGTTATAGTTAGGCTGACATTCCACTCGTACAACACCAGAGAAATTCAGCAGTTATAGTTGGCTTAGTTAACTATAACTTGCGCCCCCCGCAATGCACTGCTTATGACCTCACATATTACATCACTCATGACATGGTCAGTGACATTACTGATGACATCTCAAATGACATCAGTGATGACTTCATCCACATCTGACGCCAGGAGGCGTGTTTGCAGAGTAGTGGAGAAAGGGGGCGGGGCCTCCGGCAAGTTGCCGGCTTCCGATTTTCTTTTTTATTTTAGGAAGGGTGGCTGTGTGGCCACCCCTTCCATTCATCTTTTTGGGCCCCGGGGACACCATCCTCCGGGGCCGGACCCATTTTTTTTATATGTTTTTAAAAATAAAAAAGGGAGATTTCAGCTCCGGGGACCCCATCCCCCGGCCATTGTTTAAACATTTTTTTTCCTCAAGGGAGGGGGGCCAAGTGCCCCCCTCCTGGGCCATTTTTAGCCCTGGGGACCCCATCCCTCGGGGCATGGCCAGGCCGTTGGGGACCGTGGGGGAGCCTTAATGCCCCCGTGGTCCCTGCCGGCTCCCCATCTCCTGCAGGCATAGCTTTTGGACAGAATGAGATGCAAACATGCAGCTCCCTCTGCCCAAAAGCAATTCTGCATCACTTCATGGAAGCAAGAGCATTTTTCCTGCTTTCACTTCCATGAAACGAAGCAGAGTTTGCTATGGCTTGGAGGGAGCAGTGCTCCCACCATGCCATAGCAAACTGCAATGTCCCGGGAGTGGGCACCCTGGGACATTGCTGGAGCCAGCCCTGGGGGGTGGTGGTCCCCAGGGCCATGGAGGGCTCCTGGAGGGGGGCCATGCGCCCCCCCTCCGATCTAGTATGTAGCCCCGGGGAGTTGGCGGTCCCCGGGGCTGCATGGGTGGGCAGGAGCCCCCCCCAACCATGTTGTATTGTAGCCCCAGGCAGGTGGTGGTCCCCAATGGCTGCAGGGGCCCGCGCGCCCCCCGCATTAAGCCAATTGCCCCCAGGATCTGGCCCACCCGGGCCTAAAGTAAACAAAGCACGGGAGTCCGCGCTTCGCTTTTAAAAACTTTTCAGCCGGATTCGCGCATCCAACGCGAATCCTGTTGAATTGTTTCATTAAAAAAAATGCTTTTTTGGGCCCTGGGGGGTCACTCTGGGACCCCCTGAGCAGGCCTAGGGGGCCTTTTCTTAATTTTTAACATTTTATCTTTTTTGTCGTGACTTGGTTCAACCGAGACACAAGATGGCTGCCAACACTTCCTGGTTTGAAGTGTTGGCAGCCAATCAGATCGCAGGCTCGAGATCGGGAGGGTTCGCGGATCCTCCGCGGCCATATTTGGATATCTGATAAATATTTAAAATTTCTCAGGAACTACTGAACGGATTTACACCATTTAACAAAAAGAGTTCTTTCTGAACCAAGAGCTACCTTTTTGCCAAATTTGGTGTAATTCTTTTCAGCAGTTCGAGCTGTAGCCATGTCTAAAGTTTCCTACGGAAATTAACATGGAGACAAAGCGTTTTGGGGACCCCCCCCTTTTTCTCGGCCCCCCGTTTGACAAAGACCTACATACAACTACCCTTTAACCTTTGCTTTTTTCCATTTAATTTCTAATATTTAACACAAGTTAAAATCTTATTACCTTACTTATGTTTAACCTTTATTTTTACCATTAAATTTCTATGTTTTTTTTTTTTTAATAGCTTATTACGTGTGGCGCTTTAAGGAAATGACCAAGAGATACACGTTTACTTTTCCCTTATGCTTCGTTTATTTATTTGAAAAAATTAATTGTGATCCGTATTAGGTGTCCTTTTCCTTCCTTCCTCCTAGGGTCTTCTATATAGTCCTCTTCTGGGGTCTTCCTGGCTACCGTCGTCCCTCGGGCAAGAGAAAAAGCTCAGGTAAGTGTTTTGTTTCCCGTTTATTTTTCTTATTTAAGGAAGGGGAGTGGGGGGGGGAATGAAAAACGCGTAGTCACCTGAGTGATCTTCCACCAGGGACTCCAACACACCAAAAAAATAATCTCCCAAAAGAGAAATACTCTACGTAAGTTTCTATTCCCACCCCTCCCTCCCAACCTTAGAGCTTTCTACTATTTATAGTTTTTTCTCCCCAGGAAGCCCTGAAGGCGTCCACGTACCTGGGAGAGCCACGTCCCTCCAAGGACGTGGCGAGTAACTTCACTGTGATTTTCTCCTTCCTGGTCTTCTCTCCTCCGCAATAAATGCTGCTGTGTAGACCGCGGTCCCAGCAGGATCTACGTCTCTTGGTTCTTCAGCTTCCGACACACTCCCCTTTCTGGGGTCATCCTCTCTCAGGGCTTCCTCTCTCTCCGCAGTACGCCAATGCCGGCCCTTTCCTCTTCCGGGTGTTCGGGCTTCAAAGGTCCCACGCACCGAGGGACCTCTGTGATTCGTACTAGGCTCCTGACATGAGCACGCACAGTGCTTAGCAAGCCCTTTTCCTTAAAGTGACCGTCCTCCACTGGGTCGTTTTCGTCTTCCAGATTGCTGGCGTCCCGGTATGTACCATGTGGGGGAGGGGGGCTGAAAAATAGAGGAGGGAAGAGATATAAGAGGGAAGTGTCGTCTTCCTCTTCCCTCTCGATGTTTCCCGTCACTTTACGATAGATCTGTGGCCAATCCTCCGCCACACACGGCCTTCTGCAGTGATTAATGTGGTGGAGGTGGGTGCCTGACCTGTGGCCAGGCCCTGTGCCAAACACTCCGCAGTTGGCCAAACCCCCATGATCGGCCAACCACCCATAAAACGCTCACTCCACATTCTTCCTTTTTCTTTTAATTATTTTTTTTGTCCCACCGGGCTCCCTTGGAACTGGGGGGGTGGAGGGGGGGAAGCTGACGTCTGCAGGATCATAGTGGCTCCCGTGGGACTCCAGAGGGTCTGCGACGAGCGAAATAAATGTTGTTCTTTATTTTTGCCCGAACTGGAACCAATCTCCCCCAGCAGGGCTAGGGCCCCCCCACCAAAGTCCAGTAATGGCCACTGCTACATTTCTCTTCATCTTGTAGCCAGTGCTCTCTGTCCCACAGGGCCACTCTCAGTCCCACAGGCCCAGCAAATCGGAATGCTTTATTTTTCCTCCGCAGCAATGGATAGCTACTTTTTAAACTTTAATTTCTCTAAAGCAGCTGAAAAGATTGACACTAAGGCACAAAAAGCACTCCGAATAAAGATCATAGGACACTGCCGCTGCCCTGCGCGAGTTACTTTTTAAAAATCCCACGATTTTATGCTATTGCTGCTACTGTATTGAATTTGAATTGCTTTTTAAAAAATTTGTTTTTTTAAACTTACCTTCACTTGCTGTTTCCTGCGGCGCTGAAGTGCCGATTCACTTCCTGGTGAACACCCATTAGGGGCGTCAAACCACAGAGGGCGAGGGAGGAGCCAAGGCTGCAGCCGCCCATTTAATGCCGGCGGCGTGCCAAAGGCAAACCCGTCTGCACCCGTCCGTGGCCAGTCCTTATGCCCAAATTTTAAACTACACCCAGTCAGACCTAAAGTCACTACACTCTAAAAACGACCCTCTCAATCCCTCTATTGGCTCCAGACTGGCTAGGTTAGGGATCATGGAAACTAGGGTCTTCTTCCCAGAACTTGATCAATCTCTCTATGTCGCAGGAAGCACCCAGAGTTGGGATAACCATGGGACACCGGAACTAACAACCACATATCTAAACACTCGCTCTCTGGCAAAACAATCTAGATTTATTCCACCTACTGGACTCAACCAAACCAGACATTCTTTTATTAACCGAAACATGGCTTCTCACATGAGTCCGCCCCAGATATCCCAAACAACTACTATAGCCTGCAGGTGAACCGACCAGCTGGGAAAATTGGTGGAGGGATAGCCGCCATAATACGTCAGGATTTGAAACTTACCACACTCACTACGCTAGATATTACCTCGGTGGACAATCTAGTTAATAAATTGGACTCTGCTCTGGTACCCCCAATTTGTGTACTGCTATATAGGCCCCCTCAGAATATGGCCCTTTTCCCCCAAATATTAAGTGAGCAGATGGTCCGTCTAATAATCAACCATGCTAAACGTTTGCTGACCGGCGATTTTAACTATTGGGCCAACAATGTGGCGGTGGACCACACTCTGCAGAATTGACCAATCTACTTAGTGGGTTGAACTGTACTTACACGTAACATTCCCACACACATCAAAGGACACACACTTGACCAAATCTGGACATCTAATCTTAGTGTCCACACTGACAGTGTCCCCTTGCACATGGTCTGATCACTTTCTAATAAAGTTCATTATCAACAATACAACTACAGACAAACCCCCAGTCAAAGGAGGGCTCATGGCAAGGAATTGGAACAGCATTGACATTAATGTCTTTTGTAGCTCACTGGCGAACACAGTTCCCACTAATCAGCCATCCGTTAACCAGAGCGAGGAAAACATCACAGCATGGTTAACAGCAGCTAGTAACAAACATGCCCCGCTCAGGAAAATAAAAACAGCCAGGTGTCATGAGGCCCAGAGATGGATCTCAGAAGATTTAAAGACTCAAAAACTAGCCCTGCGCCAAACTGAAAGGAAATGGAGACGGAACTACTCCCCTGATAAAAGAGATTTACTTAGCTCAACTTACGGAATACAAAAACCCATTCAATCTACTAAGGCCACTTATTTCTCTTCAAAGATCCTGAGCTCCACCAATAAATCGAAAGTAATATTCACAATTGTCAATGAGCTGTCCAATCCTGATAGAGTTACAATAAAACCCATCCCTTCCCAGGTGCTCTGCAACTCCTTGAACACCTTTTTCATCGACAAAGTCACTTCGATTAAATCCAGCATTCCTGCCAGCTGTGCCTATGAGGCATTACTAACGGCGCGTAGAAACTCCTGCTCCTTTCATCAATTCCCGGCAATCAGTAGAGAAGCTCTTCTGGAACTTTTGACCAAAGTCAAATCTGATACGGAGGGCTGTCCACCTTGTATTTTAACAGAGGTTTTTACTGTACCTCCTGAGCCTGCCCTCTCTCTTCTGAACAAGTCATTAACACAGGGCTGTGTCCCTAGAGCCTTCAAAAAGCCATCATAGTTCCCCTTTCAAAAACAGGGGCAGACCCCCTGATCCCGATTAACTACCGCCCCATATCCTTCCTTCCCTTCCTGGCCAAGGTATTGGAATCTCACGTGGAAAACTGCCTCTGCTCATTCATCGAACAGTCTCATTACCTTGATGCCCATCAAGCAGGGTTCCGACCTGCTCATTTAACTGAGGCAGTAATACGGACTGTGTTGGACAAACTACGGAAGGATGCCGATAAGGGCACCCCTCAAGCTCTGGTGCTATTGGACCTATCAGGGGCATTTGATATGGTCGCCCACGGCATTTTAGTGGACCGTGTCAGGGACGCAGGACTCCAGGGTTCGGCTCTCAGCTAGATTACATCCTTCCCTGTCTGTTCGCCTCTCCCACTTTACTGCGCCTAATATGAAGTCAATGTGCGGAGTCCCACAGGGATCTTCATTATCCCCGCACCTGATCAACCTGTATTTACTCCCTCTGATCCGGTCCTTAAGAGAAAGAAATGTGAGCACATTCAATTATGCAGATGACCTGCAAATAATATTTACCATCGAAAACACGTCCGATTATATATCTGAATTCCAAGCCACCATGCTGCACATCCGCAACTGAATGAACAGCAACCACTTAAAGTTAAACCCAGACAAAACCGAGCTGATCCTGATAGGTGCTCGAAATCCTTGGAGCCCACACTTTTGGCCAGCTGAGCTGGGCTCTCCCCCGACCCCAGCCTCCTCAGCTAAGAGCCTCGGCTCACAATCAGCTGCGACCTTTCCATGAAGTCCCAGATCAGAACGGTAGTCTCTACCGGTTTCTTTCAGTTACCGAAGATAAGGAAAATTAGCAGGCTTCTTACTAGGGAAGCACTGGTGCAGGCAGTTCTAGCCCGGGATCTCTCACATAGACTACACTAACTCACTGTACTTCGGTCTGCTGCTATATCTAGTCAAAAGACTGCAACTTGTGCAGAACCAGGCCACAAGACTGATTTTTCATCAGCCCAGATGGCAACATGCTTCCCCTCTTATGAGGAAGTCACATTGGCTTCCCATATCACAATGCTGTGCCTTCAAAATCAGGTGCCTCATTTTCAAATCCTTGCATGGCACTTGCTCAAAATTTGTGTCCAATAATATTCTGAGACACATACCCACCCACAATTTGCGTTCAGCCCACATAAAACTTCTGGTCACACCATCCTACAAATCGAAGAGGCTAGGCAGCAGCAGATTTGCGGTGCTGGTCCCTGGCTTCTGGAACGCCTTACCCCTTGATATCAGATCATGTACAGACCTCCCGAGATTCAGGAGACTCCTTAAGACATGGCTGTTCACTCAGGCATATGAATAACTCACCAGGACTCAGGCTACTCCTATATATAGCGCCAAGAAACCAACCGGTGTACAAATAATTTTAACATGACATCTAGCTCTCTGCCAAATTTTGTGCAATACTGTTTACCTGTTTTTGTATCCTTGTCTAATTTTCCCCATAGAAATTGCATAGAGGAAAAAATAAAGTATTTTGGGACTCCCCTTTGTTTTGGTCCTGCGTGATAGATCACACTGAAACCTTCCAGGAAGAAATTGAGATGGATGAACTTTGTGTCCTTAAAATGAATTAAATAATATACACAAGGTAGCAGGGAGAGCACACCATGACACCAAAGGGGATGGTGTGGGGGTCCCAAAGGCCCCTTTAGTCCCAGATTGGCTGGCCACAACATGGAAACCATGTTGTGGCAGCAATTACAGGAGTCTGGGCCATGGTACTGATTGAAATGCATTGTAGTGAAAGCCTGTTTTTGAGGGTAAGCAAGAGAAGCACATTAAAGAGCGATAACCGATTTTGGTCATAATGTAAATAATTTGTTGGTGGCATCATACTAATTTTAGGAATTGTGGTGTATTTTAAGGTGATTTTACTCTGTGTAAAACGCAGATCCTCTGTTGGGATCTGATGCACCATGATTGAAAGAAAACCGCTCTCATGATGATCTCAGGTTTTGAAAGGTGATCTAGAATCTAAAATGAGAGCATATTTTCTGCCAATTCACACTGTCTTCCTCAGCCATGTGAGAATAAAGTTTGACATTCTGAGTAAAACGTACTTCTACGAACAGCAAAAACCGGTCCATTGATACCAAGTGTTCTACTGCAGTCTCCCATGCAGTCTGATGAACAGTTATAGAGCTAACATTCTTATATATGACAAACGTGTGACACACCGGAAGCCATCTTGATTGAATCAAAAGCTGTAAAACTTCAAACATTTAATTTAGATATGAACAAAATGAAGGTGCTTGTTTTGTCATAGAAATTATGGTTCGTGCTGTAGAAAGCAAAGTGAGGACACATTTTCTCTGAGTTCTCATATCTCGCTCGTTCATTTCAGTAAAGCATACCGACATGTACTTTCAACACCAGTACCAGTTAACTCTCTGGTGATCAACTGAAACTTGACCAAAGTAATGAGCAACTTGAGTGCTAACATTATGACAAAGTTTGGAACACCTGAATACGGATATTGCAGGACGGTTGGCAGGGGTAGTGTCAGCACAACAGACCACACAGGGTAGGCGGGAGAGGCAGTGTCGGCACAATGGACCATGCAGGAGAGGCAAGGGAAGCACAACAAAACAGGACAGGGGCCCACCCAGGGATAACTGATGGCAGAAGGAGGAGGAGGAGCAAGCTGACCATGCAGAGCAGGCGGAAAGGGCAGGGGAAGCGAAATGCACCATGGAGGGCAGGAGGGTGAGGATAGAGGCACACACAAAGGACCATGGCGTGCAGAAGGGATGGGTGTAAGGGCTGGACTCAGACAACAGGAGAAGGGATAGCAAAAGGGGCAGCAGGATGGCCAGGTAGGGTGGGCAGAGGCAGCACAATAAACCATGGAAGGCAGGGGATATGGACTCAGACAATGGATTGCAGTGGGGAGGGGACACAGGCAGCAAGCCGATCATGCTGGGCAGGTAAGAGAGTCAGAGGCAGCTCAATGGACCATGGAGGCCAAGACAGAGAGGGGGGAGACAGACAGACAGACACACACACACACACACACACACTTAAGGCTGGAGTGAGGGGGCAAGGCCATGGACTGACAACAGAGGGCAGGGAGACGGGGCAGGGACAGCAAGCTACCAACGGAGGGCAAGCGGAAGGGGCAGTGGCAGCACATAGCATGCAGGGCAGGTGGGAGGGGGCAGGGAAACAGACTGACAGAGGTCAGGTAGGAGCAGCAAGCTAAGCATGGATGGCAAAAAGGAGGGGTAGTGGCAGCACAAAAGACAACACAGTAGGAGGGAGTGGCAGGGCACACACTCAGACACTGGAAGCCCGGGAGGAGGGGGACGGGGGCAGCAAGCTGACCATGAAGGGAAGGTCTGAATGGCAGGGGCAGTACAACTGATCATGGAGGACATGAGGGAGGGGATGGGGCACACATGAAGAAAGAACTGCAGCGAAGATGGGGCAGGAGCAGAGGAAGCAGGCTACCCGCGTAAGGCATACCAGCATAGGCCGGGGCAGCACGATGTCCACAGACTTGGTAGGATAGGGCATGCAGATGGGGGAAAACAGAGCAAGCAGGAGCAGCTATCTGATCACAATGAGCATGCAGGTATGGGCAGGGTCAGCACAAAAACATGGAGGGCATGAGGGTGGGGCAGGGGCATGCACATGGAGGATGGAGTACAGGGGGTGGTGGGGGCAGAGGCAGACGTAGCAAGTGACTACTGAGGGCAGGCCGGCATGGACAGGGACAGCACAACAGACCATGGATGGGAAGCGAGAGGTAGCAGGGGCTAACACGCAGAGAATGGAAGCAGGGGAAAAGAGGGCACAGGCAGCAAGCTGACCCAGTTGGCAGGCATGAAGTGCCAGAGGCACACAAACTGATTAAAGAGGGCACGCAGGAAGGGGGCAGGGGCAGCATACTGACAATCAAGGATAGGAGGCAGGGGAAGGGCATGCACATAGAGAACGGAGGGCAGGGGCAGCAAACTGACCACGGAGGGCAGTGTGGTGGGGGGGCGGGGTTGGCCACCATAACCGATGGGTCGGTCTCTAACCCCTGCTGCAAAAAGACAAAGGCTGTTTACAGTGGAGGTGTTGGCTGAATTTGCTAATAAAAGCCTTAGAAATTCACTGGAAAAAACAAAGGTTAAGTAGATGTTATAGTCATATAGAGAGGTCATCAGTGATGTAATTTCAGTTGTGTAAGCTCCTCCTATTTGACAGACATCTGGTTAATCACCCTCGATCAGACTTAAGTACTCTCTCCACTGCGATGTGAATTACCTTCATTATATGACCTCACCATCTAAATGGATGCTTTAACTGTGTACGTTCTCTGCCCAACCAATGTAACTGCCCTTTGGTAACTCCTGCACACATCCACCAATGTAAACGTCCAAGTTCAATTACTATTACTGTAACCCGCTATAACCCATGTATCCTGCTTGTTGTAAAGCACTCTGATGCCTTCGGGCCATGTCCACGCAATATAAAATTGCAAAAATAAATGAAATAAATTCAACGTTATAAGTGATTTAATATGCGAGTTCATATGCATTGCATGGCAGGGACGCAAGTTAATTAGCTCACTGAACTACAACTAGTGAACGTCAGTGTTATTTTTAGTTTAAGCATTAGTTTTTAACTAATTTCCAAATCCAACTATAATGTTACTTTAACCTTGGTTAGATAGACTCCTATTTATGTACACCCGAATGAAAGATTTATTATGGACTATCAGCACATGAATGTATGCATTAGAATGATGGTATTTAGAATGTTAATTTCAGCAGGCATCAGATAAAAAAAAAAAAAAATGAAAATTAGGAATACCCAATGCTTTTTACATAACACATCCCTGCTCTCCCCTAATAAAGGAGTCTAATCCCTATTTAATGTCCATGTTTGTTTTCAGCCTCAGTTATTGGGTTGCCAAGCTAGGAGTAAACTCCCTAACTCATTTTATGCCAAGCCATGTGACTTCCCGACATACTTCAAAAAAGCTGTTGGGCCTATGCTTGGATGATAGCGCTCTGGCAAGTCCCCTCTAGCAATCAGTATTTGAGTCTGCTCCTCCCGAAATCCCGGGTCTTTTGATTCTGGATACTTTTTTCCACTAATGATTGTCAAGGGACAGGGGAGGGAAAGTTACTGTGGATTATCTACACAATGTCTCTGTTAGAGAAAGTTTCGAAAGACAAGCAACTGTAACCAATTTTGCCATCGCCTTCATTCCAAACTTGTCTTGTGCAAAGCTGGATGGCCTTGTAGTGCTAATCACTACATGTGGGCCTCTGGACAGCAAAATGGAAAACGCGTATGCTAATTTTCTATTATTTTTGTTAGCACAACTAATGTCAATCTACTTCTAAAAATATAAGGCAATGTCACACTGTCACACTGTCACACACACACACACACACAGTCACACACACACACACCTCTGAATGATGTTAGCCAAGCCTAATGCTTACATGCTCGAAAGAGTGGATGCCCTCGAAGCTGGTATACATGCATGTATTACCAGGAAAGCCCTGCCACACATGACAAACTTTAATACTTTCCAAAAAAGTATCCATCAGTCAAACCACCACACGTACACTATATGTCCCTCATTACGTATGGCTTTTTAATTCCGATGGGGCTGGTAATGGAAGTTACTAGCCCAGTCACTATTATGACATCAGTGCCACTTGTTTTACCCAGAGATTTTGGATGATAAAAGCATTGACAATTTCCAGGTGAAACTCTGGGGCAAAAAGAGGAACTGCGTGTCAGGTAAGATAGCACTGTCCTAATCCAATCTCCTTGGAGGCTCACAGAGGATGCATTACAAAACACTCAAAATAATGAATAATAGTTTCGGCACGGTTAGGATGAGAGAAAAGTAGTTTTTTAGAGCTGTAAAGAAACCCCCCATAATTTGAGGGTCAAATATAGGGGTCAGGTGCTTACTACACACAACATTCCCACTTGACTTATATTTTTTATGTAGGCACACTACAGCTCTATGGGGCTATCCACATAGTAGACTCACAATTTCTATATCTTTTGTTTTTTTATTTTGATTATTCATTATCATTTTATATCATTTGATGGGAATTGTGTGTAGATTAATTTTTTTACTTCCCCCTTTTCCCAGACCTGCAAGCAATGTATAGGGGTTACCTTTGGATTAATATTGGGGGTCAGGTGCTTACCAGAGAAACATATTCCATGTGACCAAAAAAACAAAGAAAAAGTTATAACCACACTGGTGAGTTTTACTTTTCCGAGTAATATACACTGCCCAAACGTACATGCACGCACACACACACACGTGTAGTATTATTCCGAAAACTCATTGTTACTTTGTCATGTACAGCACAGGTTACCCATATCTGTTAGTAAATGCATATTATATACCTCAATGTCAAATTCTCCTCAGGCAAAAATATATACGGCCTCATTACGATGTCGGTCGGAAAGCATTCTGACCAACTCCATGTCAGAATCAGTTTCGACCGACTCTGGTTCGGCGAGACAGACCAATTACGATGTTTCCAAATACAATTCGGTCAGACTCCCATTGACTTAAATGGGAGCCTGTGTTCCGACCGACAACACAGGCTCCCATTGAAAAATGGGGTGGTTGCAGAAAACCTTGCACCCTGTTGCAGGCACCCCATGGTGCACCACACTGTACATGGTTGGAAAGAGGGGTCCCATGGGTGCCCCCCACGGGCCCCAACCGGAGGCCTCTGGGTGAAGGAGGGCCTGCTATGGGCTCCCAAAGTCAGTTTCCGAAAGCAGTTTCGTGTCAGACAGACCGATTTGGAAAGGCTGTCCGAATCCAACATCGTAATAAGTCGGAAATGCGGTCCATAGACCTACGATTCAGCTCCGACCAACTCAGAGTCTCCGAATGCCGGACGGAACCGAGTCGCAAAGACCGAACGGTTATCTTCTATCATAATCGGTCGGTCAGAAATGTTTCCGAGTCGGTCGGAAACATGGGTTCCGACACGGGTTAGGAAAATCAGAGTGCCGTTCGGAGCCTCTCTGACCGACATCTTAATGAGGCACATAATTGCAATACTGAACTATCATGCTTATTCCCATTCTAAATGCTAGATTTTTAAATGGAGCATATGGAATCAGAAATCATGGGCTTTAAATAGATGCAAAATATCATGGCCTAGTAAAATCTAATCCAGGTCTCCCCAACCAGTTGATCCAGAGTTACTAGTAGCTCCCAGACACCTTCAGAGTAGCTCACAGCCTTGATTTTTTTTTTTTTTTTTTTTAAGTAAGCACAGGGTCACATTTTTCTTTTAAAGTTAAGGGAAAGCTGTGTTTATTGTACATTATCATCATTAGGCTGCAGATAGCAGGGCCTGATAATGAGCAGTGCTCAGTCAGATTTATGACCCAGGCTGGGGCACAGAGGTAAAGAACTGAACCACTGAGGTATTTAACCATAAACAAAATAGTAATTGGCAACTCAATATTGGAGCATGAGAACAAAATGATGTTTCTGAATGCTTTTAAATTGGAGAAAATTAAAATGAAAAACTTCCCCCCCCCCCCCAGAGATATCTTTATTGGCATTTATAATAAACGTTACAAACAATCAGGGTATATTCAGTATTCACATATTATAGAGCAGCAAGGCAACATGCACAATAGTCCATAATCTATTTACAGTATAGCTGCAGTCAGATCTGCATCTGTTATCTCAGAGGCCTTTCTCCTATGCATGTGCCTCTACATTGTGAATCCCACGCATAACTACTGTGGTCTGTCTCCAAACTTATCAGCTACCCTTTATCTACCAACCCCCTCCCCCCCCCACTAAACTCCCCCCCCTCCAGGTCTGTTGTATGGTCCCAAGTCATATGACTCCGTTAGTTAGCCTCCCGTCCCTAGTCTAATCACTGCCCGGCTTGACCCTGCGGCCTCATCCCATCCGCCTCCTGTTCGTTCTCCGACCCACCACCAGATGTTACACCTTCCTCAGCGTCCTCTCCATCTTCACCATTCGTCTCTCCAACTGTCAACTCCATCACCATTGCCCTCCAGGCCCGTACATACTCTAACTTTTCGTCTGGTCTGCTGCATTCGAATCACTTCAGCAGTCGCCCATTCTTTTATGTCCCGCACCCACTGCGCTACCGTGGGTGGCCTGCGGCCCAGCCACGAAATGGCAATCTGCCGTTTTGCGAGTGCCAGTCCCAAAAGGACAAGTTTCCTGCTAAGATTCTTATTCTTAGGTCAGGGCAGTACACCCAACACCACCAACCGGATCTCCCCTACTATCTTCCACCCCGTTGCTCCCCGTAGCGCAGTCAGCACCCCCGCCCAATATCCCTGCAGCTCAGGACAAGCCCAGACCATGTGGATAAACGCAGCCTCCATCTCACCACATCTAGGACACTGCCCTGAACGTTCCGGGTAAATCTTATGTAGCATCTTGGGAGTCAGATACGTTTGGTGTATATAATTAAATTGGATTAATTTGAACCTTGTATTCGCACTCACTTGCTTAACCCCTTCATGGATTTTGGTCCATTCCCTTTCCGTAATCTGGTCCTCCATCAGCGCTTCCGATTTCGCTTGAATTGGTAGCGCCCCAACCACCTCATCTTCCCGTATCGCCCGGTGAAGATGAGATATCACTCTGCGGCCCTTACCCATTACTATCAGAGTCCGTAGCACTTGGGAGACAGGAGGTTCGTTCGGGAACATAGGCCATAATTCCCTCGCCACTTGCGCTATCTTTTCATATTGCAAAAACTGTCCTGGACCCAACTCAATGGTTTCCATTGCCTGCTCCCGCGTGATGTATTGTGCGTTGTCGTAGAGGTCACCCATGTTCAAACACCCTCCTTCCTGCCACCTTCTCACTGACATGGATGCAGAAATCTGTTGGAAAGGTCGGACGACCCACAAGGGCATGTCCTGGGCATAAGGGGCTCTTTTCAGTACTCTCCGTACCACCAGCTCCCACAGTTCCGCCACATGGCGAACAATGTATGGGCAGGGTGTGGGCACCCTTGTTCCCATCATAAGCAACTCTGGTAACTCCCGATCTCGGAAGGTCCCCGCCAGCAGTGCCTTCTCCCAATTGTCCTCCCCATCCAGCCAATGTACTTCATGTTGTAGATGCGAGGCCATGTAATAATATTCTAAACATGGGACCTCTAACCCTCCATTGCCCACCGTTCTCTGCAAAGTGGTTAGACTGACTCGTTTGCGTCCCCATAGTAAGTCCGTAAGTAGCTTATCCAGGTCGTTAAAAAAATGTCGGGGAATTCTAAAGAAAGAGTGTTGCATCACATACAGGCATCTAGGCAGGACCACCATTTTTAGCAGACATAGGCAGCTCCCGCCAAAATCACACCGAGCCGCTCAGACCCTCCAACACTCTACCAATGTTGAGCACCAAATGTTGGTCGGCTGTCTCTGCTAATCTGACCCCCAGGTATCGGGGTGCTGTCCACACCCATGGGAGCC